>VWYK01106488.1:0-11970 GCA_013399775.1 Semnornis frantzii | reverse complement strand
ACCTGAACCCAGTCTCATGTATGTAACCTCACACAACATTGCCACTTATTCCTCGTTTATCCTGGAGGGAGGGATACCTGAACCCAGTCTCATGTATGGAATCTCACACAGTGTTGCCACCTATCCCTTGTTTATCCTGGGGGGAAGGCTACCTGAACCCAGTCTCATGTATGGAATCTCACACAGTGTTGCCACCTATCCCTTGTTTATCCTGGGGGGAAGGCTACCTGAACCCAGTCTCATGTATGGAATCTCACACAGTGTTGCCACCTATCCCTTGTTTATCCTGGGGGGAAGGCTACCTGAACCCAGTCTAACGGATGGAGCCTCACACAACATTGCCACCTCTCCACTCATCCCACATCACAGCAAGGTGAGGTGCCAAGTTGCTAGGCATAACCCCAAGCTTCCTTGCTGTTTACATGGTGTTGTGAGGTGGATACAATCTTCCTCCTGCATAACAGAGGATGTTATAGGGGTTGCCATCTTCCCTTTCACTGCCAACACGCGTTCACCACAGGATGTGTGCTCAGATCATCTTTTTGTGAACACTGACAAGAACTTTCTTGAAAACCATCAAAGCCATCCTCATTATCCTTTATGGGCTCTATAGGCAATGTCTCCACTATCAGACATTTAGCTGGAGTGCTGCAGAATGGTTTTGCTGGCCCCCTCCAGTTCTGTGAGTAAAAAAGCTCTGTTCAGAGTTTCTCCCCTCTTTATAATGACCCTCAAGAGGTCCCATCTGGTACACTTCAGTTCCCTTTCTAGTGTCCCATTGATTTTACAGACTTTAGGAGCTTTATCTTAACCTTCCTCATTTTTTTTTTTTTTTCTTTTCCTGGATCACTGTTGAATGATTAGGCACTACACAGTCTTTTGTTACACTAAGAGTGATATCTGGAGAATTAAAACACCCATTACAATATCATTTGCTAGAGAAAGAGGTTGCTCCTCTCTCAAGGCTATTCACCCTGTTTATGTGCACAATTTGCTCAGGGAACAAAAATGACTTCAGACTTAGAGGGCAAAAAAAATAAATGCAGGACTGTCTGCTTGAGCATGAGACTGAAAGTCATTCAAAAGCCTGTGTTTGCAACATGAATTTTTTCAGCAGAAGTTGAGGGATTTAGTACTGAAAAGGGTGAGACAAAGCATGGAAGGTGACGGGCAGCAAGTAAGAATTAAAAAAAAATATATATTTTTTTTTATAAAACTAATTTAAAGGATTTTCCTGTGAAAGTGTTTCTAGTTACCTGATTTGATTCTCATGGAGCCACACTGGTGCCAAAAGTGCTGCTCATTGGGCTTGGCTTTGAAGTTTGAGAAGTACAAGGAATATTTAAGACATGTCAGGCAAATTCAAACAGGAGGATGTCCAGAGAAGAGCCACCAGGATGAGCAGAGGGCTGGAGCACCTCTCGTATGAGGAGAGACTGAGGGAGTTGGGGCTCTGCAGCCTNCAAAACCTAGATGGGGCACTTAGTGCCATGGTCTGGTTGCTTGGCTAGGGTTGGTGCTAGGTTGGACTGGATGAGCTTGGAGGTCTCCTCCAACCTGGTTGATTCTATGATTCTATGATTCTTTTCAGCCTAAAGAGGAGAAGACTGCAGGAGTATCTTATCAGTGCTTAGTAATATTTAAAGATTGGTTGGATCAGGTTTTCTGCAGTGGTGCCCAGTGACAGGACAAGAGGTAACAGTCACAAAATTGAACATAGGAAGTTCCAGCCAAACATGAGGAGGAACTTCTTTCCTTTGAGGGTGGTGGAGCATTGGAGTAGGCTGCCTGGAGAGGTGGTGGAGTCTCCATCTTTGGAGTCATTTAAAATCTACTTGGATAGTGTCATGCAGGTGAGCTGGCACAGAGTTTGGACTAGATGATCTACAGAGGTCCCTTCTGCCCCTTGTGATTCTGCAACAGAGCTCTGCTATCACTCTGCATCTCCCTCCTAAATTTGTCACAGAGAAAGAAGTTCAGGCAACTCCATTTGCATCAAGAGGTTTGAACCAGTGCATAGAGCTGGTTGCAGCCCAATTACCACCCACTCTCAGCTTCTACTGCCTGTCTGAGAGATACAAAGGGGAAGAAAAAAACCCAAAACAAAACTAAAGAACAGAACAACCAACCTTAAAACGAGGAAAAGAAATTGCATGGTTGCTGTTGTTGTTGTTGAGATGCCAGCTGAAAAAGAATCATTATAAAGAGGCTGATACTTTCAGGGGGGAGACAGAGGACTCACCCGAATGATCCTAGTTAAGGGCCTTAACAGAGAGAGGGCTTAATGCCTCTCTGAAACTGGTTGAGTTTCCCTGCTTGGCTGGGTTTGCATCGTGCTTTACTGCAGCACCATCACACAAATAAGGATCCCCACCCCCACCTCCTCCCCCAAAACTGCTCACTCCCAAAAATAGCAACACAATTTAGCCATATTTTGTATCAAGACAATTACATTGTAGTATTATTGTAGTCTTAGTGCCTCATTAAAACAAAAAAATGTTAAATCCTTGTTTTGTTGAACACAAGAGATGAATAGTAAATATTGATTTAGAATGAATGCAAACATTTCCCTAGGAGTGGATAATTACAGCCTTTCTATGCAAAACACTTATATTTGAAGAAGCACTTCACTTACTTTGCCATGTGGTATACATTCTTTAGTACATTTTAAATTATACGTTGTCCTGGACAGTGTCTGCTCTATAATTTCTTGTGTCTCTACACCAGAGTCAGTATGTAATTTTAAACTGCAAACTTTCTGCCAACGAGAAGGGGAGAACAAGCTTAACTCTTTCTCTCAGCTGGGCTCAGAAATCAATTCAAACTGCACGCACGGGCGTCGGAGCGGTGAACTCAGCGCTCCGGCAGCAGGGAACGAGTTTGGTCTAGCTGGAATTTAGCAAAGATGCTGCTCCCAGCAGCCTTTGCTGTCACAAGGCAGTTTCTGATTACGTACAAGGCAAGATGTGCTCTAATTTCCAGCCAGATCGTGGAGGAGGCCAAATGTTTGAACAAAACCCTTACTTCCAGAGAGTTCACAGATGAACGTTTGAAGGAGAGCGTCGAGGTGCAGAGTGTTCGAGGCGTATTTGAAGCAAATAATTTATTCTACTTACTTTGGTATTCAGAGGTGCAGTTCCTTTGCAGGCTGACGTGGGACAGGCTTGGCTCTTTCCAAGGAGGATCAGGAGGGTGTATGGTGCTCCGTGAAAGGAGGAGGCAGAATTCATGCTCCAAACCCTAAAGTTCTTGTCAGGCATTTCAAACTCCATAGGTTTATTAAAATGGGACATAAACTCATACACAGCTTAATCAGGCTGCATGAGTGTAAAGACAACATGTTCTTGCAGTAACTTAAAGAATCATAGAATGGGTTAGGATGGAAGGGACCTCAAAGATATAATCATAGCAACGTAGAAACCTCTTTCCAGGACTGCTCTGGAATCATAGAATCATAGAATGGTAAGGTTGGAAGGGACCTCAAAGTTCGTCCAGTTCCAACCCCCTGCCATAGGCAGGGACACCTCCCACTAGTACAGGTCACTCAAGACCTCTTTCACCCTGGCCCTAAACAGCTCCAGGGAGTTTGTGGATGAGAGAAGCACAGAATGTGATCTTTGAATGTGTCCCTGGGCAACCTGTGCCAGNTCCTTCCTGTGCTGGGGGCTCCAGAACTGTACACAGGACACCAGGTGGGGTCTGAGGAGAGCAGAGCAAAGGGGCAGAATCCCCTCCCTTGCCCTACTGCCCACACTGCTCTTGCTGCAACCCAGCACACAGTTGCTGTCTGGGCTGCACTCACACTGCAGCCTCATCTTGAGCTTTTCATCACCCCACACCCCCAGGTCCTTTTCCTCAGGGCTGCTCTCAGCCATTCTCCATCTAACTTGTGAAATTAAGCCAAATGACTTGTGAAGTTTGTTATCTTACACAACCATAAGCGCCCTTACTGCATGTATTTTATGGGTTTGGTTTTCCAAAACCTGGGATCTTGCACCCCCAAATTGCTATGTTTTCATAAATATTCTCATCCTCATGTCTGCCTCCCAAAAAGAGAGAAAAACCTAAATAGATATTGAAACCCATCCTGGTTTAAACAGAGCTTAAGGATGCACTTAGAGCCCCTTGGCACATCACACGAGGAGAGGTTTAGATGTTTCACTGGAAACAGAAACTTTAGGTCTCAGAAGATTGCTGACTATGGTTAATTCCTTGCAGTAATGAACATTGCAATGGTCCTCAAAGGAAGAGCCAACAGGAGTTGAATTTGATTCCAGACATTGACCACAAATTGCATTGACTAGCCCAGCATCAGCAAACTGAATAAAAGCAGTGCTGGTAGGAAGCTGTTACACATGCCATATACTTTGATTACCTCCAGTGGCTTTTTGTAGAACATACAAAGCAGTCTATAGCTACAGGTCTTACACCCACACACACCCATTTGCACATCCCAATGTTATTCCTGTGGGATTTTTAGCCTGGGAATCTCTTGAATATCTATTACTGTGCACTAGAGTTAAGCACAAATTCAAGGAAAGTTTGTTGTATTAGGAGAGAGGAGGAATGGGGAAAGAAGATGGATAAATTCGAAAGAAAACAGAATTTACACTTTCAAAATGATTTCCAGGTCAGGGGAAAAAAGGGAGAATGAAATAGGAAAAAAAAATAATGAAACATATCAAAAGATAGCAAGTTGTAACCAAACCAGCAAAAGATTGGGGGGAAGCAGTGAAGTGCTGATGCCCCACATTTCACTTCTCATGAGCCCTACCTTTCACCCACCACCAAAGCCTTTCCACTCAGATGTTTTATTCAGCAGCCGATGGCACCAAGATACATTTCCCTAATGTGTGTTTCCTGAGACACAGCTTTGTACTTGCAGAGAAGCTTAGCAGAGCACTAAGGAAAGAGACTTGAATCCTGTGGGCAAAGTTATGTGACTAGAAGGAAACTATTCAACCTCCCCACTTGGCACCTACCCCTGTGTTATTTAGAGGTCGCCACATCTCTACAGCAGCAGCAGCAGCAGCAGCAGCAGCACCCAGGATAGTCCTGCTCGGAGCAACTGGAGAAACCTTCCACTGAAACTTTAAAATTAGCTTTCCCCCTTGCCCCCTATTCCAAGGATTTGCATAACCATAGGGGAAAAGACGACAGGAGATATAAATAAATTTGGCCACCGCGGCACCAAAATCAAGGGGAAAGTGTCAGGGCAGTGTTTTGCTTTGGGTTTCAGTGGAGACAAAATAACTGAAACTACTAGGAAAGATAACGTATGACTAAGAAAATTCCCTGAGCAATCAGAGGATGTGTTTTCAGCTTTTTCACATTTCAGTTTTATTTTCTCACAGCAACCAACTAGGATGAGATTGGAGTCCCATGACCGAGCTGGCGCGAGCCTCGCACCCTACCTGGATAATCACAGATTGTAAATCATCATTTTGTAAGAATTTCACTTTTCCCCTTCCAACACAATCAAACGGAGTGGTGAGGGGGCCACTAATCACGACAGAAAATACACTTCAGACTCTTTCTTGGAGTGCCAACTCCAATAAGTTCCGCGAGTGAAATTAAATGCACGTTCCTCTTCCAAACCACAGTTTCCCCCTGGGATAGACAGATCTCAAGTAGGGGCTGTGAGGCCAGTTGTACCACAGCCCAGGGTTACACCCATTTCTGCAGGTTTTTGGTGGGGTGGGGGTTTGTTGAGTTGTTTTTTTGTTGTTTTGTTGTGTTTTTTTTTCCCTCTAACTACTGCATGTAGTATAAATTGCATTCCAGCCTACTCAGTGACTGTGCTTTCCAGCATTGGTAATAAAAAAAGATGTCTTCATAGTTTCCACATTCCAGCACTAATGAGTGGGCCAGTCCGTATCTTCCCTCGGTTTCTCACAGTTTTGTGGCTGTTTGCTTTTAAAGGCTTCTCCACGAAGCTAAGGGCAGAAAAAAGAAAGAGAGATCTGGTGTGTGGCGTAAGTGACGCTTGGCTCTGAGTCTGAGAACAGTAACAAAGAGTCATTTTAGAGCAGAAATTAAAGTGGAAAAGACCTATTAGTCCGCACACTTCATCTCCCTGCCAGCGTGGGGTTGTTTCTCACAGGGATGCTTTTTCACAGGCTCAGTGCTGAGTTCTCTGCTCCTGTCACTGAGCACACTCTGGTCCCCAGATCACACCATTCGAGTGTAAAAGGCAGACCTCAACATGCCAGCACCACAAATCCTTGAGGAGAAAGCTTCACCTCCTGAGTTTTCCTGGGGACCGGGGACCAACCATCTCAGCTCCACATGCTATTGGGCGCTGGGAAGTCCTCTGCCCTGCCTCGTCCTCTGGCAAAGGAGCCAGCCCTGGTGCTGCTGTGCCAACTGCTGCCCCGGCCAAGGTAAACATCATGCCATACAAATTTATCACAAAAAGTAGAGCAGAGGCCAAACACAATGCCCTCCTGGTGGGACTAGCTGCAGAGACAAGACTTTTTCTTTTTTTTTTCCCCCTCTTTCTTCCTCCCCCTTCTTCTTCTTGGAAAGGAGGCAAAACGTTTCTTGGCTCCTCGTCATGAAATGGAACACTGGCAAGTGAGAGGGAGCACTGGCCTCAGTAGATATCAATCCCTGTGCACACTGAAGTGGATACTGACCTTTGACAGCCTTGCCCTCAGGGAACAGTCAGAGAAGAGTGATTGAGGTGGGAAGGGTCATTGTAGTCATTTTTTTTTGCTTTACAGAGTATGAAACTGTTACAGGTTGCGCCTCTAGGGGACTGGGAGGTGGTCTGGAACCTGACTCTAGGTCCCCCTTGCCTCCTCCTCGGGGGGCTGGTCTGGAACCTGATCTCAGGTGCACAGGTTAGCCCAGTCTCAATTCCTGTCTGGAACGCTATAAAAGCAGGTGAACTTTTCCCTTTCTGCAGGTGGAGGGGTGAGAGTAAGCTGCAACCCAGTTGCTGTGCAAATACACTGCTTGATATGGTTTTCTTTCTCTTTCTTTCTTTCTTTCTTTCTTTCTTTCTTTCTCTCTTTCTTTCTCTCTTTCTTTATCTCTTTCTTTCTCTCTTTCTTTCTTTCTCTCTTTCTTTCTCTCTTTCTTTCTCTCTTTCTCTCTTTCTCTCTTTCTTTCTCTCTTTCTCTCTTTCTCTCTTTCTTTCTCTCTTTGCTTGCCTCACCTGGAGAGCAACACCCTCGCTGCTTCAGCTGCTCCAGATTTGCCACGTGGCCAGCCAACCATGTGGAGAACCAGCTACCTCCTGAATCTACCTCCATCCATTGGCATCCATCTGGTTTTGTATCTATTTCTGCACCCTTATGTCTCTGTAAATTCCCTTACCTTAAATACCCTTTACTTATTGATAAAGTTATTTTTAACTTCCAAAATCAGTGCTAGACAGTTTTCTTTGGGTGTTTTACCCCTTTTCACTCCTTCTACCTAGTTCATTTCTTTTCAAAGGGGGAAGAGAGGGGCCATCATATATTTAATTTTGTTCTGCTGGGCTTTGGGTCTCTGGGAAGCTCTAAAGTAGAACAGAAACCCTGAAGCACACACATGTTCTGGCAACACAGGAGTGAGAGTGCAAGGTGAGTGAGTACTGCATGCAGCAGGGTGGCCAAACTGGAAGGAAAGGCTGAGGCAAGATCAAGGTTTCCCATGCTGGTTCCCAGATCATCTTCAGAAAGCTGATGGGGTAGAAAAGAGCTAGAAAGGGTAAAGTATTTTCCCTGTTGTCAGATGCAAAGGCAGAAGGAAGCAGTGGAAGCACAAATAGGAAGGGGAAAAAAGAGTAAATTCATGCTTTAACAATCCTGGCACTCAGGAAAGATGCCTTTTTTTCTTTTTGTTTTGAAAGCTGTCGTGTGTTTAGGACTCCAGGGTTTGCCTCCAGACACATCCATCCTCCATTCACAGTACTGATGGCCAACATATTCACGGCTAACTCGGCACATTCCTGATCTCCAGGACCCGCTCTGCGTGTGCAGAAGGACTTTTCACAATGCAGGCAGTTGATCTGCACACACTGTGGGCTTTGTCCAGGACTTCTCCATGTCAGGCATCCAAAGTGGTGCTGCTGAAGTCCGGAAACAGCCCAGACAAATAGCCAAAACACTGTTTCACTGTGTGCAGAATATTTTTAAGCAGAATAAGTGCCCTTGGATTAGCCCAGCTGTGTAGGGGAACAACCTTAGAAGCTCATGATGAGAGTGTAGAGATTCTTCAGACAGGTCAGCTAGGGAGCAAATCTCTGTGTCAAAGGATAGTCATGGGTAGGAGAAACAAATCCAAATTTCCTAGCCCTTGCAGGGCTGGTGGAGACCGCACTTCCCATCCGAAAGTGTTAACAAGCAGTGAGAGAACTGAAGCACATCTAATTAAAAATGCATACCAAGGCATAAAGACAGAGTATAAGAGTAAACAAATGGCAGAGACCAGATTTGTTTGCAATAACTGAAGAGGAAAACACCACACAATGCAAACTCATCCAGCAGAGAGGATACGGAGAGAGGTAAGTAGGCAAAGGCACCGCTCTGCAAAACCTCCCAAAACAAGCTATGGGGCAAGCAAAAAGCACATGATGTGCCCAGGCATGGATGAGCAGGACAAAGGAATGGAAGCAGTGCAAGGACATGATCCTTACTAGGAGCATTTCTCGTTTATAAACAGGTACCACGTTGCAATATGGTTAGACCAAGTGACGT
This sequence comes from Semnornis frantzii, assembly GCA_013399775.1. Lineage (NCBI taxonomy): Eukaryota > Metazoa > Chordata > Aves > Piciformes > Ramphastidae > Semnornis > Semnornis frantzii. Next base: position 3,283 of record VWYK01106488.1, on the reverse strand, counting down.
TGCCAAGGAGAGCTCCAGCTCAGCATATGAACAGGCCATCATGGGACACAAAACAAAACAAAGCTGTCTGGAAAAAGGAAAAAAAGAAAAAGAAAAAAATTCTATATTTCTGCTGTAAATATCTAGGAAGAGGGATAAACATACTGAGTTGAGTTGGGAGGTTGGAGTTGTCCCATCTGGGTACCATAAAGAGCCACTTCTGTTTTAGCAGCTGAGTGCACGCAGTTTGTGGCTATTACTAGGAGTGATGCTGACTTACTTTGGACGTCAGGAAGAAGCTTTTTGCTACGAGGGTGGTGGAACACTGAAAGACTGCCCAGGAAAATGTTGGAGGCCTCATCCCTGGAGACATTCAAGGTCAGGCTTGATGGGAATCTCAGCAACCTGATGTAGTTTGAGATGTCCCTGGTGACCGCAGGGACAGATGACCTTTAAAGGTCCCTTCCAACCCGAACCATTCTACAAGGCTCTGATTCTATTTGCATTGAGCTTTCAGAAATAAAAAAGGAGATGGACCATTAGCAAAGCTCTCACAGCCAGGAAATACTGACACTCACCACCACAAGCGTGTTAATCATTCCTGATTCTGAACAACACCGGAAAATAAACTCCAGCTGCTTGGCTAGGAGCTGTGTGTGTCACACCTTTACCACATGAAAGCCATGGGCTCTCCCAGAGCCAGCATGGGCTTTGGTAGCAGTTTATCCCATCTTCCTTTGCCCTACTCACGAGGTCACCTTCCTTTCTCTATTAATTATCTCCTTTTCTGTTGGGTCCTGCAAGCATGGAGCAATAGTGATCAGACTCTTTCTCGGAAGCAGTGTGTGCTTGATTGCTGCAGAGTCCTGTCATCTGTTTGGTTTTTTTCAACACATGAGAGGCCACTGTGCTCATCCCCTTGGGATCCCCAGCCAAGTGCTGTTCCCATCCAAACGGGGATAAAAGTTCAACTTTACTTCACGGTTTCGTCTTCCTTACAACAAATCTTTCCTGACGGTGTGTTCTGACGGCTAAAAACTGTTCCGTTTTGGGAGATTGATCTAAACCAGCTGGCCCTGAGATTCAAAGCAATGGCCAAGGGATCCTGTGACTCTTCTCCAAAGGTGTGGAAGCAAAACTCCAGGCTGGGTGGGGAATGGCTGAGAGCAGCCCTGAGGAACAGGACCCAACAGGGTCTGGGGTGATGAAAAGCTCAAGATGAGGCTGCAGTGTGAGTGCAGCCCAGACAGCAACTGTGTGCTGGGCTGCAGCAAGAGCAGTGTGGGCAGCAGGGCAAGGAAGGGGATTCTGCCCCTTTGCTCTGCTCTCCTCAGACCCCACCTGCAGTCCTGGGTGCAGTTCTGGAGCCCCCAGCACAGGAAGGACATGGAAGTGTTGGAGCCAGTCCAGAGGAGGGCCATAAAGATGCTCAGAAGGATGCAGCAGCTCTGCTCTGAGGACAGGTTGAGAGAGTTGGGGCTCTGCAGCCTGGAGAAGAAAAGGTTTCCAGGAGACCTTATAGAAGCCTTCTAGTATCTGAAGGGGGCTACAGGAAAGCTGGGGAAGGACTATTGACAAGATCTTGCAATGCCAGGACAAGGGGCAATGGGTTTGAATTGTCAGAGGGGAGATTGAAAGTGGATGTTAGGAGGAAGTTGTCTGCAGTGAGGGTAGTGAGACACTGGTACAGTTTGCCCAGAGAGGTTGTGGTTGCTCCCTCCCTGGAGGTGTTCAAGGCCAGGTTGGAGGAGGCCTTGAGTGACCTGTGCTAGTGGGAGGTGTCCCTGCCTATGGTAGGGGCTTGGAACTGGATGATCCTTGAGGTCTCTTCCAACCTTCCCATTCTAAGATTCTGTGATTTACCATTCTATGATTCTATGATTTTGAGTACGAAAGCAGTGAGCACCAAGAGGAAACTTTTAGGAGGATTTCAAGGCATGCATCTTTCCCTGGAAAGTTTTGCCAACTGCCACACGATCCAGGAAGTCATGCTTCAAAATATTTAAGGTTGCTTTTCTTACCATTTCCTTCTTATCTTTCGTAAGACTTACATTTTAAAATGTCAACCTACATGTGGGAATGCTTAATCTCAAGGATGCTGATCCATCAAGAACCTTTTTTTATTAGTCTCTAACAGTTGCTTAGTTTGGGTTTTATTTTGTTGTTGCTGTTGTTTCTCTCAGTGCATTGCTTCTGTTTAGGTCCTACCCGAGTTTAGAGCTGACATCAACCACCCCAGACTCAAGTTGATCTCCTTTTACAGCAGAGGGAGTGGTGAAGAGGCCTCTATACACACCTTTTGTTATGTATGTACCTGTGTTGGGCTGGAGCACCTCTCCTACCAAGACAGGCTGAGAGAGTTCAGCCTGGAGAAAAGAATGCTCCAGGGGGGCCTTGGAGCTGCATTTCAATAACTGAAAAGGACATACAGGAAGGTTGGGGAGGGACTGTTTAGAAGGTCCTGTAATGATAGGATGAGGGGCAATGGTTTGGAGCAGGGTGGATTTAGGTTGGACAACAGAAGGATGTTCTGCACAATGAGGGTGGTGAAACACTGCAACAGGTTGCCCAAGGATGTGGTTGAGGCCTCATCCCTGGAGACACTCAAAAGTATGGGTCCCTGATGCAACCTGATGTCCCTGCTGACTGCAGTGGGGTTGAAGAAAATGACCTCTGAGACTCCCTTCCAGTCTGATGCAATCTGTGACTCTCTGATCCTCACATACTGCTTTCCAGAGGAATACAACAAAAGGACCAAACAGCAAATTTCATTCAGAACTGGTTAACATTTCAAAAGTTTCTACACAATAGATGCAGAGAGCAGGTCCTGAAATAAATCTGACTACCATTCCCAAAAGTTTGGCACTCCATTTTTGTGTTTAAATTCCGCTGCTTCCACTGTTGCTATATTGCTCTATTTAATTTTGGTGTATGTGGTTCTCGTTGCCAACTTAAATTCACTTAACGTGAGCCATACAACAGTTCTTCAATACCTTTCTGTTATTTGACTGCATAATTAGCTTCCTAAAATATGATTTATTTTAGTTGGGTTTCGTTTTGGCAAGGAAGCAGGGGGCAAGGAAGGGTTCTCTAGTGCAAGCACAAATTTACTACTGGCAGTACAGCTAGGAGACCAGTATGAGAAATCCATCTTGTTCACAGAAAGGCCAAATCTACTGGGGATTAAATACAGTCCCTCTCCACCTTCCTCATCCCCTCTGGCAGCCCTCCAACTCTTGCCAGATCAGGGAAGGGACTTACTGTTTAGTTGAGAAAAAAGATCTATGACAGGCTACAAGAGTTG
>VWYK01106486.1:0-11463 GCA_013399775.1 Semnornis frantzii | reverse complement strand
AAAAAAAAAAAAAAGATTGTAGCACCTCGAGAGCTAGAGACAGAGAGGGAGTGGTTTGAGATAATGTTTCACCTGACTCTAATACTCAGATGTATAAAATCCGTACACAGATAAGGCACAGATAGATTCCTTGCAGACAGCTAACAGAAATCTGGTTTGCTTCCCTTACTGACACAGGGACCTGTCCAAAGACATGTCAGTTTACCTACCATTCCCTAAAGGCTAAAAACCATAACCAGGTTCTAGGACTGGATGATTATAGAGCTCTTCACTTCCCCAAAAATCCCTACAGTCTGCTTAGCAGTTAAGGGAAGAAACATATTTCATAGCTACAGTGATATCTCCAACTGGCTGACAATCATTTCATTTTTAACCAGCACATTTGAGTTAGTGTCCTGTGCTTTTCTTTGGAGACAGCAAAGCTCCAGAAATATAATCATTCATTTCTACCTATGAACACTGTATCAGAAATTTTCTGGGGTGCAATTATAAAGGGTCAAAGTCATTTCTTACCACTTGAGTCCCCTTAACAATGAAGATCAACAGTTGCACTCTGTGCTGTAAGAAAATTTAAAGATCTTTCTATCTTAAATATACACATTAATAAGCTCTACAGTCCTTGTGTCATAAGCACAGACAGTGCTCTTTACATATACTGACCTCCAAAGGGCACAAGCAAGTACCAAAGGGCAGAACAACTCTTATGCTGGCACTATAGAAAGACACAGGAACAGGACAGATCCTTCCTTTTTTACCATCAACAAAGAAATGGGTTAAGGAAACAGACCCTAAAATGGTGAGCTTCATCCTTAACTGTTTTACTGTGCAAACGGACGTGAGAGGTGCTTGCACAGAATCATTTCACTAAACACAGGTTCTGAGACAGCAACATTCACTCAGCTCTTTTTCTTACAGTCTACTCCTCCTGAGTACAAGATAGAGAAGATAAGCATACCAACTGCTGTTTGGAGTGCTGGACATGACAAATTTGCAGATCCAAAAGACATGGCAAAGCTACTTCCCAGGATTACTAACCTTATTTACCATGAGCATTTTCCTCCTTGGGGCCATCTTGATTTCATCTGGGGCCTTGATGCAACTGAGAAAATGTATAGCAAAATCATCGAACTAATGAAAAAATACTTGTGAGACCACATGCAAAGTGTTAAATAATTTGGTAAAAAATTCCAAGATTTCTGTTTGGCAGTAAGTGGGGAGAGGTAAACACACAAATACATGCAATGGATAGCAGTATAGGTACTTATCTGCACTTGTTTCTTGGTTTCCTCATAGTTTGTAGTTTTCTGTGGTGTTACTGTGACTGCTGTCTTCCTCAGAAATTTAAGGTGTATAACAACTCTGTTGTTCCCGTGTCTGTCTCACGTACCCCACAGAGGCATTCCTATGCCAAATTTCTGTCTTCACATGAAGACTCAAGAGTAGATTTGCTCATTTCTCTGTTGAAGCAAAACTGACCTTTGTTTAAATTAAACCATTTATCCACTTGGCAGAGTACTTGCATTCTGGGTTTTTTTCTTTTTCACTTGCATTTACCAACTCTGTCAACACAATCAAGAGATCTGCACACACAAGAAACTGAATAGGCAATAGATTACTTCCAAATATCAAGGAATCCAACCTCAGAAAAACCCACAGAAGTATTTTCCTGACCCACCATGTCTACACATCACCCAGAAGTTTGTTGATGCACACTAAAATGCCCAGCATCAAAGATCGCAGCTGAGGAATGAGGAAATGTAGATCCACCAGGCAAACTGAGCAATACAGATTCCACCCTGTGAATTATTCTTGAGATTGGCAATTAAGTTGTTGCAAGCACCCTGAGATATCATAAATCACAAACCTGACATTTATGCAGTTTCTAAAGCATGGGAAAGCAGTCAGCTGTTTTCTTTTTCTGGCCATTAGCCCAAAGAGATAGGATGTTCATTGTCCATGCAAGTGCCTCACATGCAAGTGCCACCTGATATGCTAGGTGTCTGTCCACAGGTTGCACTCAAAATATTCTTTATTACAAGCTCAGACAGAGTAGCTTTGTTTCTATGTGGAGCCTCAGCTCACACTGACCATCTAAAAGTCTTTATAGCTGGAGGCAGCATTCAGCAGAACAGTTACATGAAAAATATATCGTTGTTCTGCAACTCTGGAAAAAAAGTGGCCTGTCCATGCACCTAGTCTAGCAGCCATTGGCAGTGTTGATCACAGTATCTAGCTTTTGAATTTAGCTTACATGATATAGCCAAAACTGTCAACAAAAATAAAGATCCATAAGAACAGGAAAGCAAGATGCATCAGCATTTCAAAGGAGATTGCTCTTTATTGCAGCATTATTATATTACAAAGTGCCAGGCCACATTAATACACTGCTTACCACTGCAGGTTTTCTTCTGCCTTCAACCATACAAGAGAAGACTCATGAATTTATTTTAATTTTGGTATGTGAATCCTTTGCTGCATGCATCACTTTGCCATCCTGTGCAGTCCCACGGTGTGCTGGTTTGAGCTAATTGGAATATTTTTAATAGAGAAAATTATACTGTAGGCTGTGAAGGTAAAACCATGGTGATGTCTACTTCACTCATAGGCTTGCTGCAATGTTTAGGTATAAGAAAACCAAAACAAAGAAGATAAGAGAGTCTCTCGAGCTGGCAGTCTGGGTCACGAGGGACTTGCTTGCTTCTTGGGTCTTGGGCTAGCAGNTCTGATTTCTGGGAAGGGTGTTGTGTTTCTGTATTACCTTAAACTTGTATATTTCTGTAAATATTCCTGTATATAGTGTATATATTTGCTTGTATATTGTGCTGAGCTGTAAATACAGCTTCATCTCTTAACTTCCAGCTCCAGCTGAGATCTAGTCTGGGTCATTTCAAAGTGTGGGGGGGTGGGGAACTCCTAAACCTTCACACACGGCAAGGATACATCTGGTTCCCATCAACAGCATTTCATGTATTGAATTTTTTTTTTCCCTTTACTACACTGTTTATATTAGAAAGGTAGTCAAGGGACTTTTTTCCTCTACCTTGCCCAAAAGATTTTCATCATTATTTCTTAATGCGTTAAAGCAACACAGGAACTGGGGTTTTTTTGTGATCTCCAGCAATTCCCTGGAGGTGTTCAAGGCTAGGCTGGATGAGGCCTTGAGTAACCTGTTCTAGAGGGAGGTGTCCCTGCCTATGGTGGGGAGTTGGAACTGTGTGATCTTTGAGGTCCCTTCCAACCTAAACCATTCTATGATTCTATAACCAAAGGAATATATCTTTGCTGTTTCTTATATGAAAACAAACTTTTATTTGTAGTCACATAGTGAGAATTAAGATGTATGAAACCTGTGGCATGAATGGAAGGAGGAAATGCTGAACAGAGAGATCTGTTTTCCCAGTCACTCCCACTGCGGGAAGAGAACCACCGAGAGGAAGAGTACCAGACTTTGCATAAAGTGCTGTGGCATATTGTGCAGCTGTCAAGTGCACCCTGTACAGAACAAGTAACACACACTCTAAAGGATATTTAATCTTTCTATTGGCTGCCAATCATCACAGGAACCACTCAGACTTCCAGAAACGTTCTAGCTAGCTTTCAAACTCCGCTGTTTGTGCAAGTCAGGCAATAAAACTGGGGAAGCAGATGAGAAGGGCAATACTTTTAATGCTATTGTAGTCACTCATGGCTTAGCAAAACCAGACAAACTCCTTTCAGCCCTCATGGCCCTGGGGGTGCTGACGAGTCTCACACAAAATAGTCAAAGTCTGCAGCTAGGAATGGCTGGATTTAAACCACGTGTTTATCAAATCACATTCCTCAACCTTCTGCAGGACTCCTGCTACCGTGTAAGATGGATTGTCTGACAAGGTTATTTTTTTCATGTTCAAAAGTCCTTGACGACTAGGAATTTTTCCTTAGCATGTTTTCAATGTTGTGGAACTGCAGTCTTCTTGCTATATCTAAGGGAGTCTCCCCATCCTGAAAGAAACAGATGAGATATATTACAATATGATAGACATGAGTCAAGCACAAAGACCTTTCCCCAATTAGCCACCCAGATGCAATGCTTTCCTGTCTAAGTTCCAGTATCACAGCCTTGCTCTAATACTACTTTCACTGAAGCCAGGAATAGAGTCCTATCCTCCAGCAGTGACAACCATTCTACTGTTTCCCAGGGCTAAGATCCAAAGTCAGTGCAAACCTAAGCTATGAGATGATTTCAAGAGCAACGTGGCCATACATCATTCATCTCAACTCAGTAATGCAGACATTGATGAGTCAGTATTTATCTGGACAACATTTGAGCTTTTCTGATGACAGACTTCGCGTCTCTCAGAAGAAGGGTGTCCAGTGGCACAAAAAAATATCCAGAAAGGCTCTTGTCACTCCCCTGCAAGCTACATCTTGGAAACAACCGTAACACAGCTATGAACTAAGAAGAGGTACCACAAAAATAGCTAAGAGATCTATCAATCCACTGGACACTGGCAGAAATTCAGCAGTGAAGGACTTTGAAGTGCTCTTGCCAAAAAAGACAACGAAGTGGAAGTTGCTTTATACCTCACGGCACACAAGACTGCTGCCAGGAAGCTATGCACCCTTATTTTTGCTAAACTGCTGCACACCAGCTAACTGCTGCACACACAACATTCTAGTTCACCATCATGATAAGGAAATACAGTTATCCACTTCAACCTCTTACCTGATTCTTTACAGAGGAGTCTGCATGAGCTTCAAGCAGCAGAGGAATGATTGTCTGGTTTTTCATTTCACAAGCATAGTGGAGGGCTGTGCTACCAGACTGAAGGGAAAGAGAAGCAGGTGAGATTTAGCTCTATTACTTCTTCAGTAGACCTCAGGTAAGTACAACAGCAGCCTTATTGGTTTCCTCCTAGCAGATACAGAACTCTACATATTAGCACATTCTAAAGACCAAGAGAAGACACAGGGTTTAGCATCCTTTTTTGCCCACAAATCTGCTCAAGTCCAAGAACTCATAAACGATGAAAAACTCATATAGTATACATCACTAGACTCTTTATAGGATCAGGTATTTAATACAGAAGTATCCCAGCCCATCTTGCCTGATGTTTCTTAATGGGCATCGGTTACAATAGGACAATTAGCTGATGAGTGGAGAATTATATCTCCACTCATTAGTCACAAAACTATTGCCTAAGCATCAAGGAGAAACACTGAATCCTCCTAGTATATCACAGTCACTTCAGTGTTTGATCCTGCTCTGAAAGCAGCATTATGTTGCTTGTAGAAGGTTTCAAAGTCTGGTTTTAGCCTAGTTGCATGCATGCAAACCACATTGCCATTGGTATAAACCCACTTACGAAGTCTGCAGCATTAACATCCACCCCGGCTCTAAGCAACATCTTGATCAGATTTTCATTCTGTTTTGTTTTTGAGACCTGTTTGGTGCATGGGAAAGAGTAACACAGTAAGACAGTTCATTTGCATATAATACTAAGTAGATTTTGGCTAAATACCAGTTTGTTTTATCTGAAAGTAAGAGTGTCTGGCATCTGTAAATGCCAGATTGATGCAGTAATACAATTCTTCTCCTTCACTAGCTATAGTCACAGTGGAAGTCCCTGTTTCCCCTTGCTGTTCTCCAACACTCCTTGCTGGAGTGGAAAAATGTCCATATTCTGTACAGGTTCATGGCCTGAAACACTGCCACGACAAAGGTGATAAGGGGAAATGGAAAGGTGTAAGGTCTTTGCAGCTTACATCCAGACTCACCATGAGAAGATATCCAATAAGCATAACTGGCATGAGGATTATGATGAGCACATAGTCAAGGAAGCTAAACCGTTTTCTTACAGCATAATGCAGACAGGTGCGGTCCTTCTAAACACAAAACACTGCTTAGCATCACATTCAGATATCATTGCATTTGGTTAATATTGACACCACTGAGAACATTTTACACTTCACAAGTTTGCTTTTATCTACTAGAAATATTTCTGCAGAAACAGACCCACGCATTTTGCTTCCTTCAAGTAGGAGCACATTTAACACACACAGACTCACAGGAACTGGGCTACACATGCAAGAAGGATGTGGGATTCAGAGAATTCCATGTGTATGCCTGCAAACTTGGACACGGCTGCAGAGAGTATGAGGGCATAGTGGACATTTCATGTGGCTGCTACTGCTGCCCAGCATGTTAAATCAGCAGGAAGAATCCCCCCAGCTCCTCTTCTTATAGATGGAGCAAAGACATACAAAAGTTTATGGCACCTCCTCTGGTACATGTGAGAAACATAGGAAGTAGCAACACCGTCAGCAGGTTCCTAGTCAGGAGAAGGCATAAAGGAATCCTTGAATACTGAGTGTACCAAAGCAACTATAGGACAGAGTTGTACTCCTACATGCTAAGTAACACTTGTGCTAAACCTCCTACAGATCGTCAAAGTGGAGTTTGACAATTTAGGTTACAGTATTACACTGGAGCCCAAAATATGCCATCGTCTGCTCCCCATTCTCACTCCTTAGCACTACAGTCAAGCTCTGCAGGCACAAGCATGATTCCATCTGTCTGTGAAGGTGAAGCAGAGAGGCATTTAATAAAGCCAGGAATGGAAATCTAACACAAACCCACACTTTCTCATCACTTAACGGGGCACATGAACAGACAGAAATTCAGGTCGGCGGAGTTTATTATTATCTTGTGTGTATTGGCAAGTTAGGAAAATAAATGAAGAGATAAACAGAAACACGTGCACATTCTGAATTATGATTGAGGGTTTATACTTATGCCTCAGCTGGAAACAAACATCAGGTTTAGCTGTGCTTGACAGAGTCCCTGCAAACATTCCAAGAACCTGAAAGAATCCAACACACTGAAAGTTGCTGAAAAGGAGGAGCAACTTACCTTGTTTCTGATGTTGACGTCAGCATTTCTTTTTAGAAGATAGCTAACTATCCTGTTGTTTCCCTGTTTACATGCACAAATCAAGGGGGTGTCTCCACCAAGGCTGTCCTGGATGTTCAGATAGTTGCTGTTGCCCTCCAAAAGGATCTGAACTTCATTGAAATCGTTATTATAAGCCGCCTGACAAATGGGCTGATGAAAGAAGATAAAATTTATCAGCACATATTTCACTAAGACATCTGTACTTCCCGTTCTGACACTACTTGCACACCCTAAAGGCTCTACCAAGCACTTCTGACAGACGTTGCAGTTCTTAGTGACTTCCAGAAGGTGGTGGTAAGAGATACTCTTGCAGCTGCAACACAGCAGCTATCAGCCTGATTAAATCACAACTCTTCCACAATGGAATGAACTTTATGTGAATTCTGGATGATGCATCTATAATCCAAAAAAATAAATCTGTTTCATCTGCAACCATTCAAAACCGGTTTCTGATCCCATAGGAGCTGGCCACTGTGTTAAGCAGCAAGTGCTGACAAGCCTGCACCTCTCTAAGTTTACAACAAGCTTTACCTTTGGCTGAGCATTGATGAATAAGAAGTACCACATCTGCCTCATTAGTTCCCATAGCAGAAACATACTTTAGGAGAAAGTTCAAAAAACAAACCCTCACAATGCTTCTTTTCTAGGGCTTGAAGTTTAACTTTATACCTGAAAAATCATAAAATCATAGAATGTCAGGGGCTGGAAGTGACCTCGAAAGATCATCTGGTCCAGCCCCCCCTGCCAGAGCAGGATCACCTAGAGCAGATCACACTGGAACACATCCAGACAGTTCTTGACTATTTCCAGAGAGGAAGACTCCACAACCGCCCTGGGCAGTTGGTTCTGGTGCTCTGTCACCCTCACGGTGAAAAAAAATTCTTCCTCAGGTTCACATGGAAACTCCTATTCATCAACTTCCACCCATTGCCCCTTGTCCTGGCATCAGGTATCACCAAGAAGAGCCTGGCTCCAACCTCTTAGCACTCACACCTTACATATTTCTAAACATTAATCAAGTCACCCCTTAGTCTCCTCCTCTCCAAGCCTAAAAAACTCCAGCTCTATCAGTCTCTCCTCGTAAGGAAGATGTTCAACTTCCTCCACGATTGTAGTGGCTCTGTGCTGGAGTCTCTCAAGCAGCTCCCTGTCCTTCTTGAGCTGGGGGACCCAGAACTGGACACAATACTCCAGATGAGGCCTCATCAGGGCAGAGCNCTCTGAATGGCAGCACAACTCTCTGGTGTGGCAGCCACTCCACCCAGCTTGGTGTCATCAGCAAACTTGCTGACAGTGCACTCCATGCCCTCATCCAGGTCATTAATGAATACACTGGATAATACTGGTCCCGGTACTGACCCCTGAGGAACTCCACTGGTTACAGGCCTCCAGGTAGACTCTGTCCCATTGACCACAACTCTCCGACTTCTTTCCTTTAACCAGTTCCGAATCCACCTCACTACTCCATCACCCAGACCACATCTCCTCAGTTTAGCTATGAGGATGCTGTGTGGGAGACAGTGTGAAATGCTTTACTGAAATCAAGGTAAAGCACATCCACTGCTCTTCCATCATCCACCCTCCTCATAGAAGGTTAACGGGTTGGTCGAACATGACTTCCCATTTGTAAAACCATGCTGACTGCTCCCAGTGACATTCTTGTCCTTGATGTGGCAAAGCACAATGCTGAGGATAAGCTGCTCCATTATCTTTCCAGGGGCAGAGGTGAGGCTGACTGGTCTATAGTTGCCTGGGTCCTCCTTACCATTTTTGAAGACTCGAGTGATGTTTGCCCTCCTCCAATCCCCAGGCATCTCTCCTATCCACCATGATTTACCAAAGATGATGGAGAGTGGTCTGGCAATGACCTTTCTCAGTTCCTTCAGCACTCATGGGTGCATGCCATCAAAATAATGCATACCTGAAAATTACAGCTCAGATCCAACTTGGCTTTTGAGAACTGCTTGCTGTTGAAGTCCTCCTCAGTATTTCCACACACTCTTGACCTAACCTGCAAGTCTTTCTCTCTCCAGCAAGAACTAAGGAAAGGCTGAGAATTACAGGAGTACTGTAAATTTCTAATGGTCTAATACAGGCAGAAAAGAACACTGGAAAGTGTAGCAGACTGGTACCATTATAAGTTCTTCAGTCAAAACGAGTATAGGTTTCTTCCATTTCTTCTAACGGTGCCAAATTCTCCTGGCAGTGTACTATAAGGAGAAACCTTACAGTTTCCTGTGTTAAAGATGCACTGACAACTGAAGTACAGACATAAAATCTACGGTCTCTCTTTCAGGCATGTGTAAGAAACAAAGTCCAGTGCTCCCACAATAGAAAACACTGAAGAAAGCATCTGTGGGAAGTGACCTTATATTTCTGAGGGTGATGGCAATCCAGGACACAGAGTGGCTACTCTCACCTACACCCACTTTATTTATAAACCCCAGTGTCCCAGCTGCCCCAGAGAAATTAGAACAGATCCAGTACATCTCCACAATGTATCAAGGCAGACCAGGTACGCAATTCTGTCCAACTGAGGGAAGTGAAAAGCATACACTGGGGATTGAGAATGAGACTTTCAAGATTAGATAACCCAATGACTGACTGACAAACAGCTTTGCAACAGAAAATTTAATAAGCAGTTTTAAAACAAAACCTCCATAGTTAGATTAGAATGACTCTTTCTACAATACTTCAAGACCTTGAGAAGAGGATTTCACCGTTCAGCATCTGAGGCTTCAGGAAAAGTGAGAAGTAATCATAGGAGAAGCAAGGATTTTCATGGCTGAAATCATTCAGTACAAGACTACCAGATAGAGGGTGCAATAAAAGGAGGACAATACTTCTACACAACTGATTTTTTTTTTTTATTTTATTTTATCAGGTGGCCCATGTGATTGAAATCAAGACCTCAGATCTAGATGAACTGCCACATCTGACTTGGTCTACTTGTTTTCAGAGCTTCTTGCACCTCCCTAAGCAGTGATAAACCACAAACTATTTAGCAAGTTCTACCACTTGTGAAATAAAGGCTAAAGGCACAGCACTAAGGACAAAGCATTCAGCCAACAGAGAGGAGGCTAAGGTAAAGTTGCCCTTTTAACTGGGAGGGCAATTTCAGATTATAATTGCTTCCTCCTTTCAGTACTACTGGGTATTGCCTAAATTACATCAATGCTTTGCAGCCGTTTAGTCCAAAAGGAGTAATTTCGTAATGTCCAGGTACTCTGAACCAATCTGTAGTCTCTTCCTGTGTACTCAAATTAATCCAAAGGCATGCTACCATCTAAACAAGAAAGTCAAAATCATATTTGTGGTGCTGAGGAACGTGCTGGTATCCAAACCACTCTCCACAAAAAAGCAGAAAAGGTAGTCCGCGCGTTCTTAGTTTCACCTCTCTAGATTTCTATCCTGTATAAATAAACCATATTTGCAAAAAAAAAAAAAAAACCAAAAACAAAACCCCCAAAAAAACAAACCACCAATATATCCCACTCAAAAATTTTAAAGGAGGAGAGCTAAGGTATGTGAAAGTATTAGCTAAAGAGCGTGGAAGGTATGGACAGCATTTGATCATTCTCTAAATACCACTGTAATTAAGTTAGACAACACTGTTTCCTTGTACAGAGTAGTAGATCTGGAGAGAGGCAACAAATCCTTTCAGAATAAAGGATTCAAATCCTTTCAGAATAAAAGACTGCAGTCTACCTGGTCCATCATCTTATGAAGATTGAAGCCCTCTATCATACTGAAAGCAGAGAAGATACTTGGTTTCATTGAATAGCCTTTCAAAAATAAAAAGTTGGCTTTCATTACATATAAAAGTAAACTTTTAAAGGAACAGCTATGTAATGCTGTCTCTGGAAGAAAGAAGCAGCAGTGTAATGAACTGTATTCACAGTCAAAAAGGAGTCAGTGTACAAATGGAAATTTTATAAAACAATTAATAAGTTTAGGTAACCCCTATTATAAAATCCAGGGGTATGCAAAATGGTTAATGGTTTGGGAATAAATCCATAAAGTTATGAGCTAGTAAGAGATCATATTCTTAAAATAATTGGGGAGTGGGCACAGGGGAATGTATCTTTAGGCACTATCTTTATTATATGCATTCAGTATATGACAAAGAGTTGTCTGCAGTTTGCAAAGTTGTCCATTGTTTGTACCATGCTCAGAATCACTCTGATCTCAATGCAGAATACCAAGAACATTTTGAAGACCTTCTTTCTGTGAAGTCATCATCATGCATTATTCTGCTCCTACAAGGACACAATTCAAAAGGAAAGCAAACGGGAAAAAACCCCCACCACAAATCTGTACAAGCCTGTGTATGGGAGGCTGCGATGGAAAAACAAACCCAGTGAAGATCCCTATCTTCAACAGCTTCAGTTACTGTGCAGAAAACGGTCACATACCTCTGAATAAAGTATCCCCATGCCTATTCTTCGCTGCTTGAGTTCGTTCTTGTTCACGAGCCCAACAAGTCAGCCTCACTTTAAATGTTCTTGAGCTTGTTCGATTCTGGTTAA
>VWYK01106485.1:319-31178 GCA_013399775.1 Semnornis frantzii | reverse complement strand
GGATGTGGCACCATTCACCACAAGGATTTCAAGTCTGTGACTTGGTGTTTATGGTAAGCCGTAGAGGGGGTCTCTTTCTCACTGTTCTTTTCCATCTATGTGATTCCATTGTGTTTTTATGTGCATGTGGTTTTTCACTTTTTGTTTTTTTAACTAAGGCTTTAAGTCTTCTGCAGGTAGCCTTAATAACACATAATGCTGGTAAAGCCCATAAATCTGCTGGAGTGTGTGTGAACCTTGCCTCAAGCTCCTGTTTCTATTCCTGCTTCACTTCTCCCAGAGGCTAACCATACAGTTGCAGATTCTACAGTCTCTCTAACGTTGCAGAAAGAAAAGTGGTGATTCTGGCCACAGCTCTTCCTAGGCTACTGCCCTGCAACTGGCATGTTGTGAGGTCTTGCTATTTTTCTGGTTGCTTGACAAACTAAGGGTTTGGGGTTGCTCATTGGGTTTCAGTTTTATTTATGTATTTTCTATGTTGTTTCAGGCTGCTACTCAAATTACTTAGTGTTGGATGAGGCCCTGAGCAACCTGGTCTCGTGGAAAGTGTCCCTGCCCATGGCAGGGGGGTTGGGACTAGGGTGGGCTCAAAGTGGTTTCCCTCCTGATAGCACAAACCACAGCTGAGGTTGTCTATCAGCTGTCTAGAGCTTACTGATGCAAAACGGATGCCAAGTTCTCCTGCAGTTAACGTTTTGTAGCACCTAGGGCTGGCAGCCAGTGCAAATTCTTGCAGGTAAAGTTATGATGTGTGTAGAAAGTCCTGGGATCATGCCAGCCTCTAAAGATCGGTGCTCCTTTGCCTTGTACTTTCAGCCAGTTCTGCATCATTCTCAGAGCTGCCTCGCGGTGGTGCTAACTGAGGTCACTGAGCTTTTTAGGCTGGCACTAGATCAGTGACAAAGTGAAAGGACATTTTAAAACTTTGGTTTTGAAAGTCTGTTGGGTCTGCAGACTCTCATTCTTTGCTACTCTGTTGTATGTTAGGCAAGCCCACTCTAGAAGGCTGTTTAGAAGAAAATACCCTTCAGAGTATTTCCTCCCCACCGCTCTCCGAAACAAAGTCAGAGATAAAGAGGAAGGAGTGTCTGAGGTTTGCATGGTGATCCCCAGAGTGTCTGCATTCAGATTGATCCACAAATGACAAAAGGCTTTTTTGAGTGAGTTCGAAGACATCAGTGGTCCAGCATCAGCTGCTGCGGGTATAAACCAAAACAACATTAACTGTTCCTGAGCCTCTCAAGAGGTCAATAGTCACAGGATAACAGTGGAGTTAGAGCAGAGTTTTCAGGAGTGTTTAATAGATTTACATCTGCTCATGTAGCTTTATTTGAGCCTTGTTTAGTGGTAAGCTTTTCACAGATGTTCTCACTAGATAGGAGTAATTTTTTGTTGTCAACTGTAAATAGATTTGACCATAAGAACTTGTAAGGATATACTTTATTTTCCTTATTTAAAATTAGTTTTCTACAACTGCAGAGGCACTTTTTGAGAAGGAAACTTGATTACTCTCTATCTACAAGTTCCATGTTGTATATAGTTGCACGTGACTAATCTGTTTGAATGCCCTGAAAAACAATTTAAAAATCAGTATTTTTCGTTATTGAAGTTAGTGAGACAGCTTCTAGAACCACACTTTGTGAGCATAGGAGCAGTGACAGTGTAAAGCCTTCAAAACCAGAATTTGTCCTTTTGTCATTTCCCTTGAACTGCAGCATCATTGCTGTTATGCAAAGCACAGGTTTAAGACTAGGATGTCTCTCTTGGTTAGATCTATCTTTAGAGATGAGTTCCAGTATCCCAACTTTTCTGAAGCATTCTTAGGATTTCATCCCTCTTTTCAAAAAATCTCATCCTGTACAATAAAGATTAAAAGCTTTTTCCCCCCTTCATGCTACTTGTTCCCTCAGCTGCCCTTTCTGCTAATTAAGCTTCTCTTTAGCTTCGGTAGATCTCTCTAAAGGTCACCAATAGAGCAGGCTAGTGAAGAGGATTACTCTTTGCAGGGATACTTTTACTCTTTTCATGAAAGAACCTCTCTTGAGGCTTTTCCTTCCTTAATCTAAAGGAAAAAAAAAAAGCACCCACTAGAAGTAGCTTTTTCATTTTTCCCTGAAGTTGAAAAATGGTTTATAATAGAAACTTGAACTTGCTAGAGCTATGATGTCTAGGTGAGCCATAAGGAAGTAAATAGTTTCTGTTAATGAGGCACTATGCTTGAAAGTCACTGGAGGCTTCAGTAGGCTTCACAAAGCCATCAGCAGGTAAGCATGCCAATGTGAGAAGGCTGTGTGTGACCTGACCCCATCCCTATCAACACGTGTGAAGAAACAATTTTAAACTCCCTGTGATGATGGAATACGTTTAACAGTTGGCAGTACTACTTAATCTTACTAATGCTGTTGGAAGTATATTACACAAAATACTGAATGCAAAGATTTGTTTGGTTTTGCATTTCATTAGGTGTAGTCTGGGAAAAAAAATGAAGCATATAAGTGAAAGGATTTGCAGATACCTGTAGTGACTCGTCTGAACTGGCTGCCACAGGTTGCGTTTAAGTGACTTTTACAAATGCTGAATAATAATTGGAAGGGGAAAAATGTCATCTAAATTATGTGAAACCCTTAAAGAGGAAGTATAGTGAAAAGTGGTTTAATTGTTTTCAGTGAGATAGCAAAGCAGATTGATGTGCTGCTAAGTAATAAATGTTTATTTTCGTGCCTCGTTGTGTTCTTTGTTAGTCACTGCACATGCTGGTTCTGATGCAGAGACAAATGTCTCTTAATGAAGTAATGTGGTATTTTCGTCTTTCTCCAAACACGTAGCAAATCATCCCTGTGTTCTGCCACTTCACCTCAGCAGCAGCCTGTGCATAAGGCTGCAGAGTCGTTAGCCGCTGTGCTGCCGTGTGACAGGGCAGGCAGTGGGCCCGCAGAGCTTGCCCGAGCTGCAGTGTGCGTGGCGAAAAGGTTCCAGTGTGCAGCGAGCAGCGAATGGAGGCCTGGGAGAATGTCAACAGGAGGAACGAGTTCAGACTGCGGTCTGTTTGCTTCCCCATTTCTAATGCAAAGTGCAGTCAAGTGGGGTTTTCACTTCTCAAGTGACCTGGCACTGGACTCTAAATGCTTTTGGAACTGAGTTTTCTTCAGTCCCTTTTCTGTAAAATCACGATACGGTTACAGAGCAGGAACGAAGGAAAGGATGATGTCAAGTGTTAGGGGGTTTGCTGCTTTTCTCTTGTGTGGTGGTGGGGCACCTGCGTGGTACACAGGCCACCAGCTTCCTGAATTCTCCTGCCCGGAATGTCCAGTTGCTGTACAAAGCAGCACAGGTCTGGCTGGAAGAGAGGCTGGCTCCAGCCCTGCAGAGCATGTGGAGTCGCGGTGTGCTCACGGGGCGTGGGAGACGCGACTTGAAATGCATTTGTGCAGAGAGGGGAACCAAACTGATGTCCACTTTCTGGCTCAAACGCCGTAGTTGTGTGGGAGCTGAATAAACATGGATTGTATTTATTTACACTATCTCTGAGATGTGCTTTGCTTTGCCACTCCACTCTCTTATGCCCCAGTCCTCATCTACTCTTAGGTCGTTTCAGGGCAAACAGCTATTTTTGCTGGAGAAAGTTCTGTGTTTCTGTCAAAAGTGTAAGTGGTGCTGTAGCTGGGCAGAGAGTTTTAATATATTCTTGTATTTCTGTTGCCCTGCAGCAGGTGATTGCTTTGGGAACAAGTGCATGCCACACATTGGTGGTGGTGTAAAGTTCTGCTGCTGACTTACCTGAGTCGGGACACAGTGATGTCTCTATGCCTTTTTTAATCTCTGTTGACATTTTGGTAAATAGACAGAATCCTCAAGCACATTTGTCATTTATTTTTAAACTGTTTCCTAGCAGTTGGAAGACATCCTGCTCTAGCAGCTCCACTATTCCTCTACCAGCCTCGAGCTATACTGCTAAAAGAGCTTGAGGATAAGGAATGGAGCGTGTTGCTGCCTTTTGTTTTGGAGGAGCATCAGAGAGAGGTTTTCCATCACACAGCTATATTTTGAGCTACAGCACAAGTGAGTTCTACACAAACCTATCTCTTGGAAGCAAACCCACCGCAAAGCAGACCTTTGGCAGTGATTTGCTGCATAATGGGACAGTACTTTGCAAAGTGCCTGAGAGAACTCTGGCTGATTAGTTCCTCTTCTTTGCTGAGCTTGTGCTAGGAAGGAGGTTACTGACTTGCACAGAGGAAGTTGATAATGGAAGGCATGAGTGGCTGCTTTTTTGAACTGTCAGGGGCATTCTGCCATGATTATGAGCCAGGGGTTGCAGTCTCTAAGATTGGAAGCATATCCTTGATGGATTACATGTTTGCTCACTTCAGCTTTCCTGGCATCACTGTGTTGACTTATGGTATGCAGACATCTATGGAAATGAAAAGGAGAAAAACAGCTTCATCACTGAGTGGCCCAAGACAGGGAAGAAGGGGCATGGTGTCTATTTCTCAAGTGGGTAGTTAGTACTGTCTGTGTATTTTCTGATTTTTCACTACCTCAAGAAATAAATTGATTTTAGCATTGGTCTCAGCGATGCTGTTTAAAAGTGTGGGAGTTGAGGATGATATCTTTTTGAAGTAGCATCGCTGTCCTATCTGGTTGTTTTGTCTAGTGTGGCCTGACTCTTCTTTTAATCAGTGTCATTCAGTTTATACATATCCTGCTTGCTTGATCCTTCATAGGTGCTTTGCATTCAACTGTCTAGCTACACGTTTTGTTTGCATGTTAGGCAATCTGCTTTTTAACCTCAGTATCTTTTACATAATTTAATGTTCATTGATCTGGTTCAGTACTGGACCTCAGATTGATGCCTTTTTGAAACCCCTTTCTTAAAATACCATCAAATGAGGCTCTTTGTAACTGCAACCTTACTGCTTCATCATGCCACACCACAGATGTGACAAAGCAAGGTCATTTAAAAATGCCTAGTACCTGGCTCTGCCAGTTTGATAGAAAGGTAGGAGAGATGTGAAGGTTTTCAGTAGAATATGAAATTAGAATTAGGAAGTGGCAGTATATTAGCAATGAAAAAGTGGAGGGAATGTGCTACTGACAGTGTTGCAGACAGTGAGAGGGAGGAAGCAGAATGCCGCCCCTTGAAATGTCTTTTACAGCACCTTTTTAGGGCTTCCTATTAATAGTGCCTCCTTTTACAGCTTTATTTTTCATGATGTGGCTGTTTTTGTTTGCAATATGCTGTTATTATGTGATAGCTGATCTGAAGAAATGACAGATGTTGCCTGTTTAAGATAGAATTTCCCACCGTGACCAAAACATCAGTACTTGTATCTTGAATCTCTCAGATGATGCATTGCACCTCTGGGTGACCATCCTAAAGCACTGACTGAGAGCTGAGACTGAAACCAGCTGCAAATGGTTTAAAGTTCTCTTTGGGAGTTTTACCAATCAGCATAAATATTTGTAGCAAAGGATCCTTTTGAAACGTTAAAAGATGTGAATTTGACAGAGGACACCTGTGCCTGCACAAGCATTCCGTGGAACAGGAATAGCAATGGAGAACCAAATGTTTAGCGGAAAGGGAAAACAAACTCTGCTTTAGAAAAGGAAGTTTAACATCACAGGAAGTTTGTCAAGGACATGGCTTACACTTAGCCAGTCTAGTGGAGAACTGCTGCCAGATATGAAGGGAGGACTTGTTCTCAGATCCTGTGTTTCATGACATGCTTGCAGCCTATCCAGCCATTGTGCTTGCCTGACTCTGCTGTGAGTGGATAGGCAGAGCTTAAGCTGGCAGAACATTTACAGTAGGAACTACAAGAAGCCATTGGTTGTTCTGCCCTTCTCTGTTGAGGTGTACAGGTTCAATGCATCCTGTGCTGGCTGCTGTCTTGCACAATTTTTCTCTGCTTTAATGCAGTGCAAGCTGAAAAAAATACATCAGTGTGGGGAAATAACATTATTAATATACTATTAATATAGAATAACATTATTTCTGAAATCCTTAGAAGAAAATAAAGGGTTAATCATGTGTTTGCTTATTTACAAAATAGATGCATTGAAACCTCCATAAACTTTTACCTTGGTGCTAAATATTATCAAGTCTTTATTAAATTAAAGGTAGGAAGTGGTTATTTTATTAGTCAAATGTATAGAGCTTTGGAGGACTCTTAATTCATAATATATGAAAGCTGAAATATTTTGAAAGTTTGGGGGTTTTTGGCTGTTTTGGTGTTCTGTGTGTTTGGGTTTGGGGTTTTTTTGTTTCTTTTTTTGTGTGTTTTTTATTTTTCTTATTTTTGTAGTGGCAAAAAAATAATCTATTATGACATGTTGTCAGATATTTTTCCTTGTGCAAGAAGCCCTGAAGCTTCTTCAATATGGTGGTTTTGGTGCTGGTAGAGAGTTGCTGGATTTGTGTTCACAGAATCACAATGTTAGGGGTTGGAAGAGATCTCCAGAGATCATCCAGTCCAATCCTCCTGCCAGAGCAGGGTCACCCAGGGCAGGTCACACAGGAACACATCCAGGCAGATTTTGAATGTCTCCAGAGAAGGAGACTCCACCACCTCTCTGGGCAGCCTGCTCCAGGGTTCTGGCACCCTCACCATACAGAAGTGTCTCCTTGTGTTGAGGTGCAACCTCCTGTGTTCCAGCTTGTACCTACTGTTGTTTGTCCTGTCGCTGGACTCCAGCAAACAGAGCCTGGCATCTTCATCTTGACATGCACCCCTCAGATATTGATAGACCTTGATCAGATCCCCTCTCAACCTTCTCTTCTCCAGAATAAACAGCCCCAGTTCTCTGTGTTTTCTTCACAGCAGAGCTGTTCAAGTCCCTCAGTCATCCTCATAGCTTTCCATTGGACTCTCTTCAGCAGATCCCTGTCTCTCTGGGACTGGGGAGCCAAGAACTGGACCCAGTAGCCCAGATGTGGTCTCAGCAGGGCAGGGCAGAGCAGAGGGGGAGGAGAACCTCTCTAGCTCTGCTGGCCACACTTCTCTTGATGCAGCCCAGGATGCCATTGGCCCTCTTGGCCATAAGGGCACATTGCTGTCCATGCAGAACCTGGTGTCCACCAGGGCTTTGAGGTCTTTCTCCGTGGAGCTGCTTTCCAGCAGGAGAGCCCCTGGTCTCTATGGGTGCCTGCTGCTATTCCTCTGCACTTGTCCTTACTGAACTTCATGAGGCTTACCTTCACCCAGCTCTCCAGCCTGTGCAGATCTTGACTGAACATAAGAAGCACGTTCAGCTTTCTGAAGGAAATATCAACCTGAAAGGAGTTCCAGAGCTGCCAGGTTTGGGGCAGGTCCATGTGACAATTCAAGTTCCTTGGCAAGTGTGTGCAATTGCAGTGACTTTCGTATAATGATTTCCAGTGCATTAAGGAAAACATAGAGTTGGTCTTCTCTTGGTGGAAAGGTATTGGCTAGGCAAGTCCAGGAGATCAAAATCCTCTTTATCTGTAGACAGCAGCTGGACAAGGCTTCTTCAGGCTCTTTGCTCACAGCATGACTCAGCCCTGGGGAAGGGAGGCAAAGGACTTCTGCAGTAAAAGCAGCTTGGTGATTCTCTGCTGAGTTTATAATGGCACTGTTCTCACAACACACCACAGCAAGTGCCCTTCCCTTTGGGGTTTTACTCTGAGTGAGTAGAGCTAAATTCTAGCTGCTGCCTTCATTGCCTGCAGAGTATCTGCTGAGCAAAGTCTTGCACTAGGCAGTCTCCAAAAGAAATCCTTACTTGACAGGTGTTACCAAGTTCCCAAGTCGATTTCTTGTAGAGGAGAGAGCTTTTCAGAGTTCCTTCTGTGACCATACATTGCATGGTTATTAAGTTTATTTATCTGTGGGTCAACAGTCTGAAAACTGTTGTCTTGAGAAACTGCAGCACAAATCTTCAGTGATGTGTGGTGGAGGTTGGTTCATTTTGATGCAGCTTATCATGTGCTGGCAGGGTCCAAAGGTATTTCTGAGAGAGCAGGGGGAAGTGAACAGCAGAATTTGTGACTTCTTTCTAGTTCTTGGAAAGATCTGCTGCTGACATCAGTGCTTACAAATAAATAACCAAGCTGTGACCTTCTGGGGCTGCTTTTTTGGTTTTTCTGTCTCAGCAAGTCTAGGGAAGAGATTCAGGCTCTAAGAGAAGCATTTGTTCTGATTCAGTGAGATTTGTACAAAATCTGGCTGTAGCTTGTGGAAATGTTATTAATGATCTGTGAGAAAGATGAACTCTGATTGATAGCTTCCTGTGCTCGCTCCTTTACTGAGTGCAAGGAGTACTTGTAGAGTGCTGTGAAAATAGTATCTTCTGCAATTCTTAGTTGGTTCCAGTTGTTCACATCTCACACAGTGAGTGGGAACTTTGCAGCAAAATAATGCAGGGGACAAGATTCTATTTCCTTTTTCCTTGTTACTGTGGTCAGGCTTGTGACTATGGTGTGCAATGAAAACAATTCAGTGTAGCTGTGCTGCAGACAGTTTGTGGCAGGGCTCTATGAGTCTTGTTGCAGAACAGTCTTGCCTGTCTCTGGAAAGAGCTATGGCTTCTAATGGATCCCTGCTTTAAGAAAATGTTTTCCAGGGAAATGTTCAAACCTGAACACTTACTAAATTTTCTAAAATCTGAATTAAGAATACCAAATAAGAGTAGTTTGGGGGATTGTATTCCACTCTCAACTCCTTTTAATATAGTCCTAGCTTGCTTTTTTTCCTCTGTATAGACATTCATCATTTGTGTCCGTAGGGTGATGGACAGGTGTTGGCATGCTTGCTTTATCAGATAGTGCACTATGTATGGCATCATGGAATGGGTTGGACCTCCAAAGCTCATCCAGTCCAACCCCTCTGCAGGCAGCAGGGACATCCTCCACTGCATTGCCCAGAGCCCTGTGGAGCCTGACCTTGATTACATTCAGGGATGGGGCCTCAGCTACTTGCCTGGGCAACCTGTTGCAGTGTTCCAGCACCCTCCTGGTGCAGAACTTCTCTCTCACATCCAATCTAAATCTGCTGTGCTCTCATTTCAAACCATTGCCCCTGCCCTGTCCTTTCAGGCCTTTGCAAACAGTCCTTCTGTGGCCTGCTTGTAGCCCCTTCAGGTCCTGGCAGGCTGCTATTAGGTCTGCCTGGAGCTCATCAATTAACTTTTGGTTTGGGATTTTAAAAATATTTAATTTTAAAATTAAATTGCTGTCTATATAATTCTAAATTGCATTTCAAGGTCTGTCACTGTGTTCCTGCCCTGTCTATACGACTTCAAAGTGTTCTGTATTCTTTCTTGTAGGCAAGGACATCTCGATTCTAAATACCTACAGGTACACATGAGAATCAATAACATCACACTGGTACCTTGTCTTTTGTAAAAGAATAGAATTCATCTAAGAAATGCAGTTAAAAATGCAGTTCTGCTTTCATTTGCCATAATTCTGTGTTTGTCTTTGATATACCATACAGTTTGTATTGTAGGAAGCTCACTAAATTTCCACTGCATATATCTAGGGCTGGCAATTAGGTAAATATGGAAAATCAGAACAACTTTTTTTTAAGGCTATTATACTATATATAACTATCATGAAGTCTAAGCCTGTCAATCATTGTAACAGAGAAAATTAAGCTGTCAAGGGATTCTCCTGTACCTTTCTGGATTTAAGGTTAAAAAAGTGCATTCAATGAGCACTGTTTAAAAAGAACAGAAAATAACTCTTTTGGAGATTGTGTTAGATCCATATTGTGCTAAAAATCCCTGCTTCTGTTTGGTTGCACCAGCAATGACTTTGAACCATTAAATTAAAAGTGAGCATGGCCTTCCAAGAGCACTTTAAGGCATTTCGGTCTAACTAAGTCTTTCCCCTTTCCATTTCTGTCTGCCTAGAGGAATAGAGGAACCACTCAGGAGTTACTATCAGCCAGGCTATCTTACTTACTGTCACTCATACAAGCCTCTATGTACAGACTTTTATTTTGGAAAACAGTTTAAAGTGCAGAGATTGCCAACTGTTTTGATGTGCAATTATACCTGGGGGGTTGATCCTATGACTTACACTCAAATTTGCACAGATGGAACTTGTAACAAGTGCTGCTCAAACTTGGATGAGGAGAAATTGTCTCTGCATGGACATCTTACTAATTGAAACACAAATGAGGAGAACATAGATGCCTACTCGTGATGCAGCTGACAGTCTAGGTCGAATTCCACCCAAAGGATATCTTATTTTTTTCTCGTTAGACTTTTCCCCTGATGAAAAGGAAATTGGGACTAAGAAAGGTAAACCTGAATGTCGCTGCACTTTGCCATAACCTTAACAGCAGTTTCCAAGAAGGGAAGAAGGAATCAGGACAGAAGCTTACTCAGAGGATTGCTGTATGCTGTTGCTGTTAGGGAGAGCAGCAAATGTTGGGAGTGAACAGTGCTTATTGCTGTCCATGAGCATGCAGGTGTCCCTGCATGGCAGTGGCCAACTGTTGGGGACTTGCTATAGATATGTAGGATCTGGGCTATTGCAGGTGAGCATCTCCTTGGGTATGGCTTTGAGAGGTGTAGCACTCAAAGCAGTAAGAGGGAAGTTGCAATAACAAAAGGAAAGAGTAGCACTTGATAATACATTTGTAAAGAGTTTCCAAAGAGTGTAGAATCACAGAATGGCTCAGGCTGGAAGGGACCTCAAAGATCATCCACTCCTACCTCCCTGCCACAGGCAGGGACACTTCTCAGCTAGACTTGGCTGCTCAGGGCCTCAAATAAAATGGAAAAGGTTAATGCATAAATTCGGGAAGAAAGTGAAGGAGAGAAGTAGCTAAACTATAACAGATGAACAGGAAAGCTTGAGCTGTTGTCATCCATTCTGCAAAGTGCCATTCTCAGGAAAAGGACTAGGGGAAATGCTATAAAATAACTAATCAGGACATCTAATAATGCATAATAGCTGTGTGATGGGGCAGGACAGTTGGTCCAAAGAAAGATAAACTGAACATCTGTCGTTGCTGTGTTCTGCTCAGTCACTGTAGGGCATTGGGAGTACTGACAAAGATTAGCTGTTTTAAACTCCTTCTTACAGAGTTAATAGAACTGGACAGGAAGGGGACTGTGAGCCTCAGCTCCCATGGCTTCCCAAGGGTCATAAATAATGCCTTAGAAGGCCTCCATGGAAGCTCACACTTCTTTTCTTTTAGAGGGCTGTGAGCAGTTCTTGTCGAGTGTTTGCAGGCGTCTGCTTCCCGTTCTAGAGCTGACTGCACTTGGTGAGGAGTGGCTGGGGAAGTGCAGCAGGCTGTGAGAAGTCACTGCTGCACTTCCTTCAGTGTGTGCTTCAGCCTTGATTGGTATCATCCCGGCACACTGCCTTGCAGGGAAATGCAAAAGGATGACCCTGGGGGAAACTGCCTGTTCAGAACAGTGTTTACTTCATTGTGACACTTTCATTTCTGAACCCTGTGCCTCTCAAGGTGTATGAAAAGCCATCCAGGAGCCTGCTTTTCTGTTCTTTTCTCCAAACCACCCTCAGCTTTCTATGCACAATTAGTGCACAAAGGAGGCTGTACTAAAATGTTTTTTGTTGTGGTGGAGATCTGTGTACTGTGCATTTGCTGTCCTTCAGGAGGAGAGCAGAGTCAAAGGCTCTGGTAAAGGATGAAAATACATTCTTTGGTGGGGGACCTTAAACCATGAAAGCTCCTCTGCAGGAGAGCTCGGCTCTTCCATTGTTGCTGAACGACTCTGAACTTTGCTTTTAGACAGAATTCTGTATTTTCACTGCCTGTGTTTGTTTATCTGACATGAAAAGCAGTCTGCAGGTTTCTGGGGGCTGTTCACCAGGGCTTCTGCATACTTCCTCCCCTTCAGAATGTGAAGGAAATGTGGACATGCTAATGCATGGGATCCCATCTGAACCAGAGGCACAACAGACAAATCCTACACCACCTGTGCTATCACTGTGTTATACAGCACTGGGCAATAATGTCTAGATCTAATTCAACACTGTTTAAAGGCCTAAGTTTTCCTTCTTACCGGAGTAATATGGTTTTAAAAGTTATATTTGAGTCAGCTCCTAGAATTGATTTCAGCTTTTGTCATTTGTTAGTTGTGGATGAGGCAAGCTGCACAACTCCTATTACCACCTGAGGATTTCTGGCTTGTTTCTTAAAATTCAAGTTAATTTTACTTCTAAGAAACAGAATTTCCTTGAGGTGTGTTGTATGACATAACTACTTAAAGAATGGGGAAATCAATTTAGTGCAGTTTAAGAGGAAACAATTCACAGTAGCTTGCTGGAAGCTTGTTAAAATAAGTAAGGTGGTGCTCCTGTTTTGTTTCTGGAGAGCTGAAAAGAGGTCTGCAGTAAGTCATTCTGTGTTATGTCAGAGTTGCCTAAGGGGATTCTTACATTTTCTGAGAAACAAATGGCAAAGTACAACTCAGGTCTATCTGTGTAATGCTGTTCTTGCTTTCACTTGTGTCAGCTCCAACACCAGACTTGCTGGTTTGGAGCAAGTGATGCAATTTATAGAAGGGCAGAAGATAGAGAAGTTGATTCTTATCTTGATATAAGGTGATTGAGCCTCTTTCTAGGGAAAATATAGCTCTGGCTCAGTCCCCACTGATACAGGGCTTGACTTCATCCCCTTGCTCTCTGAACATTTTGCCATTCCTTCATGCAGTTCCCTGCCAGATCTCTAAAGCAGTGCTGAGAGAGGCTGGTTTATGAAGGTTAGTGAGTTATTTCTCTTGGCAGTCATTAATCTATTTCAGATTTTGCTGCTGGTGTGGCATACCTGGCAGGCATTTCTAAGACATGAAACACAGGAAAATCTAACCCTCGGAATCACGTTTTGCTTTCGGTGGGTATCTGTGTGAAAGCCATGAAACAGGCTTCACTGCAGCTTTGGGTCATGGGCAGTGAGTTTTCAGAGCTAAGGTGTTCCACTCTCCACAGACTGCTACTTTTGACTTTTTTGGTGTCTTTGTGCTGGCTTACTTGCACATAAATACAGTGTTTGGGGTGCAACAGGAACTTCTTTGGGATCGGCAGAAGTCTTTCTGTTTTTTACTTGAACACCAAAGGAACAAGAAAATCTCAAACAGTTTGTCATTGTCTAGCTGAGCCAAAATGTAACTACAAAATCTTCTTCGTGATGGGTTTCTAAAGTTAGTCAAAAACATGTGTCACACTGCTCTGTTGCCTCTCTTTAGAAAGTAACACAGAGATTATAAAAGCAGTTAATGAAGTCAAGGTCCTCCTCAATGCCAGTGTCTGATGGTGAGGTGCGAGGTTGTTCTGGCCTATGGGTATATAATTACTGAAAGGTAGCTTGCTTTTCAAATTAATTTATACTCAATGGAAGTGG
This sequence comes from Semnornis frantzii, assembly GCA_013399775.1. NCBI lineage: Eukaryota > Metazoa > Chordata > Aves > Piciformes > Ramphastidae > Semnornis > Semnornis frantzii. The sequence goes on along the minus strand of VWYK01106485.1, from coordinate 17,835 downwards.
CTTCATGCTTGACAGCAGAGTAGATAAATGGGAATCTGACTGCCACGGTGATGAGGAACGTACTTACTGAACAGTGACATTTCATCTTGTGAGCACAGTACTGTGGTTTGTGAAAGGTGGGATGGAGTAGAGTACAGATAGTGAAGCTTTTCAGCAGCAATGCTTGGGAGCAGACTTGAGGATCTCTTCTTTCTTGACTTCTCTACTCCACCTCTTCAGAGCTTTAGACTTCTGCATAAAGTGTTCTTGTACAGAACTGTTCTAGGGACTCCCAGCTCCCCTCTTGCCCTAGGAAGCAAACCTTTCTGATTGTGAGCTGATTGTCATTCTAGCTGAAGCCCAAGTTCTGGGAGAGGAGAGCTCTGCTGGCAGAGGATTAAAGAGAGGGGAGAGCTGTTGATGACTCTTGGGCACTTTTTGCAAATCCTGTTTTGCTTGCATCTGAAGCTGACCCTGCAGTGAATTCTGCTTTGGACCATAGAGCTTTGTAACAGTCTAGTCTAGGAGCTTGACTGCCAGTAGTCTATTTATTTTCCTGCATGTATTTCTGTAAAATTACTTTCATGAAGGAAATAATTTGGATTAATTATTCCCTCTTGCTTGACTTAGAAGCCTGTAGTTGGTTATAATTGAGATCCTTACAATGCTTACACTTTCCAGGTGTTTTTCTGCAGTGTTTGTTATGTTCTCGTGTTCCTGTTCTGCTCTACGAGCAGCATTTCCTTCAGTTGTCATCAGGATCACTGCAGCACTTGGGCAGAGATACTGCAATTAATTCTCAGTTCTGCTCCCACACATTGCTCTCAGTTTCAGGAAGCAAGCTGCTCATGACGGGCTTCCAGAATAGGAGGGAAAGCAGTGGAACTTGCATTGGTGTCACTGCTTGACCCCTGTAAGAAATGAAACTTCACCATGTGCTTTTATTGCTATTATCAGTGAATTGCATACAGTTCAGGAAGGTGGTGGCACCTGATCTATCATTCTGACAGGGATTTCTGGGTTTTCATTCTGTGCTTGAAGGGCTTTTTGTGTGGATAACTGTTTAAATGGTACCGAGTTGCAGTGCCTTAACTATCTATTTAAATGTCACAGGTAGAGAAGGACAATGATACTGACTCACAAGAGGAAGAAGAAAAGGAAGATCAGAGAAGCTATTCAAGAAGAACGATTTCTTCCAACTGGAGCCGCTACGAGGATACAGAGAGAGAGGGAGAACATGAGGAGATACGGAGGGGAACAGATTTCAGTGTCTTGATGAGCTCAGCAGGTCAGCATTTTCTGCTCTACAGGGAATTGTTTACTTTTGCATTTTGAAACGTTGCTGCTCCTCTGGCTGCTTGCCTTGATGATGGGATGGGACCCTAGAGTGTCATTCCTGTCTGCCATTGATGTCTTGAGAAGTGCTCAAAGCCTCCCCTTGAAGCATAGAGGCTGCACCAGGCAGTGGAAGTAAAACAGGGCTCCTGCCTTTATAGCCTTCCCATAATGTTGTGTATGGCTCTGAGGGTCAGCATCCAGCTACTCTGAGTCTGCTCTTGCTGACAGTGAATTTCTTGCTGGGCTTGGTCACTGGATTGCTTTCCAGAGAGCAAAAAAGGTTGCTAGTATGGCTAAAATCAGCAAAGCAGTCCAGCAACTGCTGGCTGTTGTTTGCTGTGACAGAAGTGTGTAACCAGCACTGTGGAGATGTGTGTGTGAAACAAGTGTTACTCTCCTTCAAAGGAAAGCTCAGTTGTTTTCCCTTCTTTAAAAGAGGTAAGAGCAAGAGGAGGTAGAGGGACAGGCTCTACTAGATCCTTTCATTTCTAGCTATACATGAGTAATATGGGCACTTGCACACAAAGCAGTTACCTGAGGTTCTTTGAGAAACTCTTGAGGTGCCATCCTGTTGGAACAACTAGCAGTAAAAAGATGTAAACTGCATTCTGGGGAGGGGTTTGAGTAACTAGGAAGCTTTTAAGTCTAAAGAAATGGATTTTGAGCAGCTCTGAAATCTCTCAAGTCTAAAGAAATGGATTTCTCAGCTACAGCTTTGAAGGGGGGATGTTAGAAATTATCTAAAGAAACAAGGACTAGAGTTTAATGTTGCCTGAACTAAGACATTTCCAGATGCTGGGTTGTTCTACTGTATTTTTATCAGGAGGAAAGTGGAGCATTTTTTCTGAGAGAGGGAGGGGCAGTTGCAGATATTTTCAAAGGCTGGGAAGTCTTTAGGTTATTTTGTGTTTTTCTCAGTAGCTCTGAAGACAGGTTTATTTTTTGCCCATACTGCCAGCTTGTCCCTGCCTCAAGCCAATCGCCAGTGCAGCACTGATTCTGTCTTTTCAATCAAATATTTAGGCCTGACTAGTCCCAAACTGTCTCTGACTGCAACTTGTCTCTTTGCTGTCAGCCTTCACCTGCCTACTGATTCTTCCTACTCTCCCTTGATTTTTCTTCCTGTCTGCATTTCCAATTCCTGGTGGTGGGTTGTTTCTCAGTCTTTTGTTGTGAACCAGTTCCCTTTCATGTGTATTCACTAAAACTCAGCTCTCTCAGATATATTTTGGCACTTGCTTGTTTCACTTCTGAGTTGTCCTGACTAGGAGTGCTCATTTGACTTCAGTTTTCCCCATCCACAACGTTTTGTGTTCCACCTAATCCCTTTCCTTGCCTAGTCAATCTCAGTTTATTCTCTCAAGCTTGCAGTTCTAGTTTCCAGTCCAAGCTGTTTTTTACTGTCTTCTCTCCACATGCTCCATTGATACACTGTAAATCCTACTCAACTGCTCAACATGAAGTGGCAGAGCACTGTTAGCAGTTGTGATAGGGGTAACATCGTAGGTGAAGCTGCAGAAATATGCAAGGCAACACTTTGTGTGTACCTAGTACCTAGGAAAGGCAGAGTTTTCTTCCTGTGAAAATCTGGCTTCTTTGTCATCAGAGGTTAAAGCAAAGTGCATTGCACATTAAGATTCCATACAGTCACTGAGGATGGACTGCTTGGTATTGGTTGTTAAGGTCCAGCAGATCTTGCCAAGAGATCCATACAAACTGATTTCTAGAAGCTTGTAGCTTGGTTCAGTCAGGTCAGGTTGTTAATGACATCAGCAGAGCATACCTCAGGCCAAAACCTTTCCCAGTCTGCTTTGGGGCAAGAGTGTAGTTGCAGTTTGGCAAAGGAAGAGCTTACAAGGGTGTTTTTTTCCCCAGGTCCTTTTGTGGGAAACTGTTCCAGCCATTCTTTGACATTGTTTAAAAGGTGGTAGGTGAGGAAACACTAACTGATGGTGAGGACAAAGTGAGGAGACACTGCCTGAGGCAGGCAATTGACAGAGAAAATTTCATACTGACCAGTTTAAAAAGCAGGTGAAAGGAGTCTTGAGTAAGAACTGGCAGGTGGCTTTGAGAAGAGCTGAGTTAGTAGCCTGACACAGCATTTTTGATAGGGCTCACTATATTTGTGTGTAAAGCAGAGTGATAGCTTCAGTGTTTAAGTCTGTTCATTTCCTTTTTTTTTTTTAATTTCTTTTTTAACTAAGCCTGGAAAATAGCTAAGCAAACTTTGCTGTCTGGCTTTTGATGTCTAGCCCACGTAAACTACAAGTGTACTGCAGAGCCTTCAGGGAATGTGTCTGGAATCAATTGAGTAAAAATGCTGTTGAAGCGTAAAGAGCAAGAGAAGTGGAAGTGATAGGATGACTTCACTTGGCTAGAAGAGTCTTGCCATTTTTGGAGAGCTGTTCTCATTCTGTGCCTGCCAAGGGTTAAGTCTTCCAAAATAGATTTAACTCCTTTGTGAGGTTTTTGGCTGTGAATAAATGCTTTGAGTTTAAAGTTACACTTTTCCAGTGTCGTTACAGAGCTGATCAAAATGTGTCTGGGAGCCTGATCACTTTCCTTTCACTGTGGTAGGCATCACAGCACAGCCAAGACTCTTAACTGTGCTGGGTTGAAGGATGTGGTGATTATCAACATTATCCAGTACCTGAAGGGGGCTACAAGAAAGCTGCAAAGGCCTGCAGGGATAGGACGAGGGCAATGGTTTGAAATGAGAGCAGAGCAGATTGAGATTGGATGTGAGGAACAAGTTCTGCACCAGGAGGGTGCTGGAACACTGCAAGAGGTTGCCCAGGGAGGGAGTTGAGGCCTTTTCCCTGGAGATATTAAAGGTGAGGCTGGGCAAGGCTCTGAGCAAGCTGCTCTAGGGGAGGATGTCCCTGCTGGCTGCAGGGAGGGTGGACTGGATGATGTCTGGAAGTCCCTCCCAAGCCAGACCATTCTAGGATTCTACGAAAAAAATACAATTTTTGGTATTTTTTTTCCCCCATTTGTATTTTTTGGCTGCCACTGAATAATTCTGATGGACTCAAAGGGTAAGAAAAAAAAGCTTTGTGCTTCAGGCTGTCAGAATGGGTTTGCTGCTGTAAGAATCCATGATATTTCTGTAGGCACCCAGCACTCGAATGCAATAGGAAATGCACAAGAAAAATCAAAAGAGCAGTAAGTGGAGTGCAGTAGCAATGAGCACAGCAATTGTGAGGCAGCAGTTACCTCCCTAAACCCTGTTGGTTTGGGTTTTTTTGCCTCTTGCTCTTTGGCCCTTCCCTTGCTGTGTTTTTGTCCTTTTCATGGCCAATGTATACATGAGAATTAGCAGCAGACAGGAAGACTCTGGCTGGCTTGGAAAGGCTGAACAGATCAACTTGTGGAGCAAGTCTTATGTTAAAAAATAGATTATTTTTTTTCCCCTTCAGCTTTTCTATCTTAAGTCTGTACTGAGAGAGGCTTGGAAAAGAAATAGTAGTGTGAGGAGCAAATGAGATTTCTTAATTTTTATACTAATTCTGCTCAAATAAAAAGAATGGAAATAGCAAGCCATTGAGATGCTCAGAGCAATTGAGATACTGAAACACAGCTATTTGAGTTTTAAAATTCCAGGGAATAACTGAAAATCAATTTTCATTACAGAACTGCCTAAGTAATTGTTGGATCACTAAATATATCTCAGAGGTCCCACTTCATGGTGCTATTTGATTGCCAGCTTCTGCTGCTCTTCATTTTGCATGTCTGTTTTGTGCAATTATTTATGTCATGTCTCCACAGAACCCTGTGTCTGCCTCTCTGTATGCCTGAGATATCTGCACTACTCAATAGTTGTTATTTATCCCTTCTGGAAGCATTAGAACCCTCTGGGGGAAAAAAAAAGTTGGTTTTTTTTTTTCCCCCCCCCCATGACTGTGTGTAGAAGAGAGGTGTTTGCAGTTAGTGCAGAAGTTCAGCAGGTGCAGGCTCTGTGTCCTTGCTGATGAGCAGGTGACATGAGTTCTGTGTGGGACATCCAGGTATTGGTTACTTCCTAGTGCTGAGAGACAGCTTTAAGATGCCCATACCAGGTTACTGGGCTAGAAAGGGAATGGCTCTGCTGCAGCTGTGGTAAGAGGTCCCTGGAGTATTCCTAGTACATGTGTCCCAACTCAAACAGTGAAGAGCATGTACTCTATTTGCATCCTTCCTCAGGTCCTCTTTATTTTTCTTCTGCTCCTTCATTCCATGAAGGTTCTCAGAGCTTCCCTCCCATACTCTCTTCTAGCCTCTTCCCAGAGTATCAGAACTTTTCCTTCTTTCTCTGATGGTTGTGTTTCCCATTTCCTGTGTGTGGAGGCTCCTTATCCAAGCTGTCTCATTTCCTCTTGCAAAGCTTTTAGTTGTGACAGTTCTGCCCCGGGCAGTCTGCAGTGTTGGGCTTGTTGGTAGACCTGACAGATGCTGCTGCCTTAGGTACCTGTAGGCATCTGAAATCAGCAAAAGTGCAGCTTCTTCCTCTCCCTTTCCTAGCCAAAGTAACTTGCCCAAACAAACAGGGAAAAAACCAAACCTTCCACAGTAAAGACTTGCAGCAAAATCGGAGGACTTGGCATCAGTGGAAGCTGTTCTCCATCTGCTCAGTGCTTCCTCATGAAGTGTTTCTAGCATTACAGAAATTCATCTTTTCTGTTCTAATCAGACAAGCTGTCCCCTTTTTGCCGTCTGAACTAAAAATAGCAATTGCCAGATTTGAAGTTTTAATTAAAGTTTCTTGATAAATGTATGTCCCTGTAATAGGTAACCTGTGCTCCTTCTGTGTGCTTCCATATCCTGAGCTGGATATAGAAGGGAACCAGACCTGCCTGACTGCAGTGTGATGTGACTGCATCCCCTGCATACATAGAAATGCAAGGTAGCATTTCTTATTTCCATCTTAACCTTCTCATGTCTTAGAGCTATGTGGCCATGATAGCACTGCCAAACTAATGGCAAATAGTAGACAAAAGCTCTTGAAGGCTTCAGTGTCTCAGTGAGATTTCTGTGCTGTGTGGTGGAGAATCAGGCAGACTTAAGGGGTTAATTTTTATTCCCATCACTATGGGAAACTTTCTTCCATTCTTAATTTTTCATACCTGAGTTGCATTCATTTGTCAACTTCCAGACTTCTGAATTTAAAATGTTGTCTGACCAGCATCCTTTTCTGATCTTGGCCCTTCACCTATATATTGATGGTATACCTGCTGAATTGTGTTCCATAGAATCATGGAACGATTTGGGTTGGAAGGGACCTCCAAAGGTCATCCAGTCCAACTCCCTCTGCAGTGCAGTCAGCAAGGACATCCTCAACTAGATCAGGTTGCCCAGAGCCTTATGGAGCCTGAACTTGAATATCTCCAGGCACGGGACCCCAAGTACCTCCCTGGGCAAGCTGTTGCAGGGTTCCACGACCCTAATGATAAAGAGCTCATTCCTAATATCCCATCTAAAAATAGTGTACTTTGAAACCATTGCCCTTGTCCTGTCCCTGCAGGCCTTTGCCAGCAGTTTAAGTAAGTTTTGGTTAGGAAATCACAGATCAGTAAGTTTAACTCTGGAACAACTTGTCCTTGTTCTTCACTTGCTGTTGTCTGTCTGCTGAATTGGTAGACTTGAGAACTCTACAACAGTTTCTACTCTCCCAGTTCACTGTTTCTCTCGTTTAGTCATGCCCTTAGTTTTCATAATGCCCCTAAGCCCAGTTGTACCAGACTAGACCTTCTGTTGGTCAGCATGGTTCTGCCACAGCATCATCTAGGACATCCTGCCCTGTCCAGTGGGTTGGACTGGATGACCTTTTGAGGTCCCTTCCAAACCTTAGTGTTCTGTGATTCTGTGATCTCTGACTTCTGCCAGTGCAAACCTCTAACCAAAAGTGAGTTACTGAGTCTTGTAGTCAATAGTTTGTATTCCAGTATTTATTTCCAAAATTCAGTATGTCAGTGCCACTACATCCCTGGTCCCTTTCTCCTTTCTTTACTTCTTTTGACTTTTCTGCCTTACCCTTTTCCATCAGATTTCCCTTTAAGTCTCTGTACTTGGTGATTGTCCTCCTTGCTTGTATTACTTTTGATGGTTTTAAACCTTTTCTTTCAAACTCCCTTTTTACATTTCTTATTCTGAACCATTTAAATGAGCTGTGTTAGGCTGTAAGCTTTTTAGAGCAGGCATTTCCTTTTACTTGCCCAAAGTATTGGTTCTTTTCCAGTAGTGACAGTAGTATATGCTACTTCTGTGGTAATAGTAAAAGGTGGTAGTTGATTTGGAGGAGCTGTGTGTGTTCTAATTGTGGCACTTTTGTTCCATCTCTCAGCAGCCTACATTAGAGGAAGAAATGAAAAATGGAATTTTTATCAAATTCTGCAAAGCCAGAATTTTTTTGTTTATGGTAAGGGTAGAAGATGATATGCAGCAGATTGGTTTAGTTGGAGAAGCCAGACTTCATTTACTCTTCTGTTTCTCATAAGGGCAAATTTATTCCTAATATCAGTTTATGAACAAAGAAACTGTGAAAGGAAGGCTTCTTTGTTAATTGATGGATGCTCCAGAGCAGTGGAGCAAGCAGAGTGTGTGCAGACTAGCATCAGAGACAGACAGACCTGTTCTGCCAGCAAGGTCCTCAGGAATGTCTGCAGGAAGCAGTGCTGTGAGCTTGGAGTGAAAGGAAGGCTGTGGAGTATGCATTGCTCTGGAGGATGCAGAGTCTATTTCTCGTGTTACTGCAGGTGCAGCTTCTCTTGTTATCCCACTTCTGTTCCCAAAGTTCCTCCTCATGTTTGCTCCTGGTGGCTTGGGCTATCCTAGTCTTCCTCTTCTGTTTTTAATGCTTTCTGTCACAGCTGTTTCTTTTGTTGTTCCTTCCCTGATCTCAGCCTGTTGCTCCAGTTCAACTCCTCCATTCAACTTCTGCTCTAAGCTTTCCCTCCATCTGTCCCCTGCCCCACGTTTTTGTGCCTGGCCAAATCACAGGCTGGCTTCATCTGGCTTGTGTTCTCTTGCCTGTCTTTCATTCTCAGCTCTCCTGTCAGTGGCATCTTTGGCATTTCTGGCTGTGGTATGGGAGGATGGCTCTTCTGAGCACTTCAAAGACTTCTTAGGTGGGGGTGGTTGTTTGTTTGTACTTTGTTGTTTGTTTGGGGGTTTGTTGTTTCTTTTCTTTCCCAGAGGACTTTGCTTTTTGTCTAGATTTGGGAAATTTTCTCAAAGCATGCCAGAGGCAAACTGAGCCTTGCCAAAGTGTTTCAAAGCAGAAGTGGTGTTTCCTGCCTGTTCCACCTTCAAGAGAAGTCTCCTCTCCTGTTGTTGCCTGTTCTTGCAAACTGCAGCCTCTGCCTGTGTAGAAGTGTGAACTAGAAGCTCTTCGAATGAAAAGATGCTTGAGGGAAGAGGGACAGAGCAGGGTGTGAGTGGGGAGGAATTATGTTTTCCTTGCTTCTGACTCATCTTCAACCTTTCTTGGAATGTGAATCAGATGGCCTTCCTCTGCTAGTAGCACTCATCAGCTGGGTTTATGCAGTGTGCTGTTGCCGAATCCGATACGGATCATTTGGATCGTGAGACTGATCATACTCTATTTCTTTCTAAGCTGCTGTCTGCAGACAGCCTGTTCTAATGTGCTATATTCTTGTGTGTTTGTGATTCAGCAGGCAGCAAATGTATCAGTGAGAAGCACGGATCAGCCAGCTACAAAATGTAAGGGGGCAAGATGAAAGAGCTAAGCCAAGATGGAAGTGCTTTAATAACCTGGTACCATTCTACTGATTGGTGTGTCAGAATTCTTCTGTGTCACAAAGGCTAGAGGCCATAATTGCAGGGATTTATAGCAAAGGCATTTGCATTTCAGTCACTTGGTTAACTTTCTGCTGGGAAAATGTGATCTGAATGGAGATACTGCAAAGCTAAGGGTTTTAAATGGACAATTCTGTGGTGATAGGAGATAAACTGAGTTTGATTTCTCTGAGTAAATAGTGCTAGGGGCGCAAGAGTAATCATCCCAGAGAAAGTCCAGACAATTTGCACTCTTTCAGGAAAAGACATACTGTTTGCAGTCTTCATCATCACCTTTCTGATGCCCAAGGAGGTGCACCCAAGTGGCTATAAGCAAAAGCAACCTTTCTCCCCTGGCTCGTGTTGGAGTTTTCTCTCTGGATGTAATTCCTGTTGCTGAAGTTGTTAGGAGACGGAGTTCAGCATGACAGATGACAAATACTGATTGGCTTTTATACCACAAGGTTTGCTTTGGGCTAGCCTTCTTCTTGACCAAAATCCTTAGACACAGATGTAAGAGTGACACTAGCAAGGCAGAAGTTATGCTGAAAAGGCAAGTGGCCTTCCAAGGCAAAGAACAGACCAAAAAGATGCTTTGAGTTTTTTGTGTAGCTATATTTGTTAATGCAAGTTGCTGTCCTGTCTGACTGACTGGATGACAGACTTGTTCTGAAAGCCACTAACTGCATCTCACTTGATTCTCTTGATGTCTGTAGAGGACTTTGTCATGGCATGTCTGTGAGCCCAGGGCTGTGTGGGGGGGAGCAAACTGACTGGGAATTGAGAGCTTACCCAACATCAGGTCAGTCTGACAGCATCAGTGCTGTCCTTTGCTCGTTGCCCAGGCTTTCCACCTAGTACTGCACTTTACTTTGGGGGAAGTTCATCAACCAACCTGGGAAAGTAACCTTAAAACACAAATAGAAGCCCTTAGGCCCTTCAGCATTGCCAGCTATCACAGGTCTCTGCTCCTCACTTCAGAGACCTGGCCTTGAACACCTCCAGGGAGGGAGCAGCCACAACCTCCCTGGGCAACCTGTGCCACTGACTCACCATCCTCACTGCAAACAACTTCCTCCTANGAGCTGCTGCAGCCCTCTGAGCATCTTGGTGGCCTCCTCTGGACCTGCTCCAACACTTCCCTGTCCTTCCTGTGCTGGGGGCTCCAGAACTGCACCCAGGACTGCAGCTGGGGTCTGAGGAGAGCAGAGTAAAGGAGGAGAATCCCCTCCCTTGCCCTGCTGCCCACACTGCTCTTGCTGCAGCCCAGCACACAGTTGCTGTCTGGGCTGCACTCACACTGCAGCCTCATCTAGAGCTTTTCATCACCCCACACCCCCAGAGCCTGTTCCTCAGGGCTGCTCTCAGCCATTCCCCACCCAGCCTGGAGTTGTGCTTGGGATTGTGCCTACCCAGGTGCAGGACCTTACACCTGGCCTTGTTGAATGTCCTGAGGTTGGCCTGGGCACAGCTCTGCAGCCTGTGCAGGTCCCTCTGCAAGGATCCCTGCCCTCTAGCAAGTGACTGTGCCACACAGCTTGGTGTAGTGTTCCTGGAGATGTTGAGTAGAAAGTTGGACTTGAAGATCTCAAAGTCTTTTCCAACTTTAATAATTCTGTGGATGTCTGTTTGGTTTCTTGCACATCCCTGCTTCTCTTGGTTTGGTTTTGATGTGCTGTTTGCTATGCAGCTGTGGAGTTCTTATCAATAACAGTGTAAGGAATTTGAAGTTGCTTTGTATTTTGCTTCTGCTCTTGATAATAAATTCAGCTCACTCCCCCTTAGCTGAAGAAATTCCTTTGAAAGACATGGCTGTGATATGGATTTGGCCCATCACCAGACATGGGCCTGGCTTCCTGACTTGGCTGCAGGAATAGTGCAAAGGAGTTGGCAGGACCATGAAATGGAACAGAAGTGAACCAGGGAAGTACTGGGGTTGATATTGGTAGTAGTAAAGGAAGAAGCAAGTGCTCCTCTTTCAGTGGGAGCATGCATGTCTGTTGGGTTAAAGTGGATTAAATCCAGGTGCCTGCTGCTGCTGTATCTAAATATACATTTGCAGTTAGAATATTGGCAGCAGGTTACATCTTGGAATGCAAATAAAAGGCTGCAGTTTCTTGCTTGAAATGATTTATTCTGTAACTCCACATGGGTCTCCAACCCTTCCTTTACCCTTTTTCTGTTGGTCATTTCATAATGCCTTATTAAGTTCTTGCTTTTATTTTTATATATCCTCTTTCTGTCCTCCAGACAACATTTTTTGCTCTGAGTTGTATTTGTATATGAAAAGACAGGAGGAGGGAGAGAAAGGACAGGGAGAAATCTCTGCTAGGAACAATCTTGTCACTTCAAGGAAAATTGCCTCAAGTATAAAATGACTGAATTAACTTGTAGAAATGCAATCTTAAACCATCACCTGGAAGCATACAAGCACACTTGAACTTGTTAAAGAAAGCTGATCTTTACAGATCTGTGCAAAGTATCATTGAAGCAGAGACAAAGTATTTTAAAGTCTCTGAGATGTTTGGTTATGTTATCTTTGTGTTAAAAGCCCCCAGCCACCGAGAGAGCAGCAGCCCTGGTAATTATTTTTGTGCCTGTACTTCAGAATAGTTTGTCTGGATCTGCTCATCTGAACACTCTGCCTTTGGCTGTTCATTTAGGAATAGTAGAGTCCTATAACAGTTCTTGGGGGCTGTCTTTTTGCAAACCTTTCTATTTAAAGGTTTTTAACATGCTACCATTTTTTACTGCTGCAGTGCTTATAGGAACTTGAGGAGGTGAACTAGGAAACTGAGGAGGTGAGCAGTGGAATCCTTTTGGGAAGCAAAATTGGAGTATGAATTAGACCTATGTTTACAAACTCGCTTGGTAAAGGGAAAAGAGGATCTGTGGTCTAAATTTTAGCATGAATAAAAGCAACCTGGTGGACACTTTAATTTCAAAAGCCTCACAATTGCAAATGCTTTGCAGTGGTGACAGATGCCACAGACAATGGTATTTTCTATGTGTGTAGACTAAAATAATCTGAGCTGTATTCCTCAGATCTGTCAATCTCCCAGACTGATTGCAGATTGTAATAATTTCATTCAGCAAAGGCTGGTGAAATACATTTGTTTTGTTACAAAAATATCTCCCTGAGCAAGCTACACTAGATGAGGAAAAGCTGCTGTAAGGCACTTTTGAAAATGGAGGCACCAAACAACTACACTGGAAATGTGATTTCGGGGACTGGAGTTCAGTTGTGAAGGAAAGCGCAGCAGGTTGGGGAGAATGGAAGCTGGGCATGGTGTGTTTTGGTGGCAGGGCACACCTGTCTTAGAACAATGGCATGTCCACATCATGACACTGGGCACGGATGTTATATCTCAGTTACTTTACAAACAGGGAGAAGAATTCTTGAGCAGCTTGTTAAAAAGACTATGTATGAGCCTTGAGGAAAATCAGCCTGGTGTTCTGTATCTGAGTTTTGACAACTTGGCACTGCTAAACGTTAAGAACAGTTCCATTTCCTCCTCTTTTTGCAACAATTCAGAAGTATAGAGTGTTAAGTATATAGTAGTATAATCACAGAATGATAGGAGTTGGAAGGGACCTCTGGAGATATCTAGTCCAACCTCCCCACCAGATCAGGTTTACCTAGAGCAAGTTGCACAGGACAGCATCCTAGCAGGTTTTGAATGTCTGCAGAGACGGAGACTCCACCTATTCCAGTGCTCCAGCACTGCCAATGTAAAGAAGTTCCTCTTGATGTTTAGATGGAAATTCCTGTGCTCAGGTTTGTGCCCATTCCTACTTGTCCTGTTGCTGGGCACTACTGAAAAAAGCCTGGTCCTGTCCTCCCACCACTCACCCTCTAAGTATTTATAAACATTGATAAGATTCCCCCTTCAGGCTTCTCCAAGCTAAGGAGACCCAGGTCCCTCAGCCTTCCTTCCTAAGACAGCTGTTCTGAGTCTCCTAATCATCTTTGTAGCCCTTTGCTGTACAGTCTCAAGCAGCTCCCTGTCCTTGAACTGGGGAGCCCAGCACTGGACACAGTATTCCAGATGTGGCCTTACCAGGTCAGAGTAGAGGGGGAGAAGAGCCTCCCTCCACCTGCTGACTGTATCGTTCTTGATATATCCCAGGATGCCCTTGGCCACAAGGGCACATTGCTGGCTCTTGCAGGACTCCCAGGTCTTTATCCTAGAGCTGCTTTCCAGCATGTCAGCCCCCAGCTTGTACTGAACCATGGGATTATTGCTCCCTGGGGCAGGACCCTACACTTGCGCTTGTTGAACTCTGTAAGGTTGCTCTCTGCCCAGCTCTGCAGCCTGTCCAGGTCGTGCTGGATGGCAGCACAGCCTGACTGGGTGTCAGCCACCCCTCCTACTTTATCAGCAAACTGCCCCTTCATCCTCCAATGTGTGTATAAAAATATGGAATTTTAGTAATTAGCTGACACAGTGTTTGCCATCACGTGGGTTTAGACACTGGAGGTAAAGTACTAACAAACATTTTTGGATTGCAGCTCCTTCATGTTTTAACTTGCAAAACATGAGAAGTAGCAAACATCAGAAAAAATGAGTTTCAGGGGCAATTTTGAGGAAGTGAAACTTGCTCCTATTTTTCTCCCTGACTCAAATCCCTTACAGACTCGAAGAACAGCAGCCTGAGTTCTCTCTAGTTGTAAAGGCTCCCCACAGCATAGCCATGGAAACTCATAGAAACCATTTGAGCTTGGGTCAGCTTTGCTGCATCACATAAGCAGCCTCAACCAAGACTATGTTGGTTGAATTGGGGCCCAGCTCATTGTAGAGCTATGGTCAGAAGCTGCTGTCAGTCTTGATTTAAACCATTTCAGTGACAGAAAATCCCCCCAAGCTCTTAAAATGTTTTTCCACTGGACACTAGATCTGATGTGCATCTTGATTCCTCTCAAATTCTGTATAGCTGAGAACTGCAGACAGCTGCAGAAACCCACACAAATGACATTAAACTCAGTGCAGATGAAGTGGTGTACGTGGTGTGTGTGGGAAACAGTCCCTTAGCCCAGTTAAAGACTTCTCAGGTGATTGTTGCTAATCACTGTTTGAAAGCAAACAAAACCCTAGGAGTTAGAATAAGAGCATAGAGCAAATCAGAAGAGATCACAGAGTCACTTCACAACCAGTGACACAGGCATGTTAGAGAGCTGTTTGTGATCCTAGAGGCTCCACCAGGAAGCAGCAGCACTGAAAAGACAACCAAGGGCAGCAGGACACTGACAGGACAGAAGCTCCCCATGAGCCAGCACTGTGCTCGTGCAGTCCAGAAGGCAAATCATGTCCTCAACTGCAGCCAGAGGAGTGTGGGCAGCAGGGCAAGAGAAGGGATTCTGCCCCCTGACTCTGCTCTGCTGAGACCTCACAGCCAATCCTGCCTCCAGATACTGTCCCCAGAAGAAGGACACAGAGCTGCTGGAGAGTCCAGAGGAGGCCACAAAAATGATCCAAGGGCTGGAGCAGCTCTGCTGTGAGGACAGGCTGAGGGAGCTGGCGATGTACAGCCTGGAGAAGAGAAGACTTCAGGGGGACCTTAGAGCTACTTGCCGGTACCTGAAGGGATCCTACAGGAAGGCTGCAGAGGGAATGCTTTGAAGCTGAGGGAGAGCAGGGTTAGACTGGAGCTAAGGAAGAAGTTCTTCAGTGTGAGGCTACCCAGGGAGGATGAGGCCTTGAGTAGTGAAGTTGAGAGGTGTCCCTGCCCATGGTGAGGAGGTTGGAGGAGATGAGCTCTGAGGCCCCTTCCAACCTAAGCCATTCTGGGGTTCACATATGAGGTGTGATTGAGGATGATAGGAGTAGAGTAGAACAGAGGTCTTCAGCCTCAAAGACAGATGACTGGGAGTGATGTGTCGTAGATGCCTGTGACATCATGGAAGGGTGGATATGGTGGTTAAGAAAATACTGTGGTCTTTTCTAGTGCAAGCAGTAGGGAGTGCTCAGTGGAGCTGGCTGGCTGCAAATGCCAAACAAAGAAAGAAGGTAACTCATGATCAAATATGGACGTCTGCTACAGGGGCTTTGTGCAAGTTCAAGATACAACTGGAAAAATACTTTGAAGATTATCTTATAAATAAGGAATCCTCTCTGGCTCAAGAAATCCCTGAACTGCAAGATAGCTAGAGGCTGTCAGAGTGCTTCTGAGGAAACAGCTCTCTGTGTGTGCTCTGTTCTCAGGCTTCTCTACACTTACTCTGTTGGACATTGCTGGGCAGAATTTGGAGCTGTGTGGGGTCCCTCATGTGATCTGGTGTGACTTTGCAAATGATGTCCTTCTTTCTTCCCTCTTTGTAATGTGCAGAATTAATAAAGTCTGAGATGGTGTCAGTTCAGTTGGGAAGTTCTGAGCTCCTGTAAAGGATTCACTTTTCTGCAGTGTTTTCAGCAAGACCACTGAACCCATGAACACAATGTGATATAGAGTAGGGGGCAGGTAGTTGAATTCCACCAAAGCAGCAGTACTGCTCAGCTGGAGAGACTATACAAATGGGTGTTTTTAATGGCTCCTAATTGTAGGAGTATTGAAGATCAAGGAATGTCTTTCCTGAATACTGAAAAAGTGCTATCAAATGAGCTAGGTAAATGTAGGCACACAAACTTGACACTGATCTTGGCAAAAAAAGACTGGAAAAGCTGATACAGGATTTGGTCAGCGAGGTTGTAAATGGTGAAGTCAGGGACCAGCAGTATCAGAAGAAGAAAGTGTGCTGAGCTGAACAGATGTGAGTGGAGACTGTAGGGCCACGGGGTCTCAGTTCTCAGGAGCACAGGCTTATACCTGCTGGAACAAAGCTTCCTTCTGTGCAGATGCTGCTTTCTCATAACAGGCTACTTCCCAAAGCCATTCAAGTGTCAGGACTGTATAGAAGCTCTGGTGCTCTTAAGGCAGAGCTGCTATCAATAGGGGGCTGACCATCTGCTGCTCTGCTTTCTCTCCTGTAGTTAGAAACTGACTTTGCCTGTTTCTTGCACGACAAAAGGATATGAATATAACCAACAGTGGGCAGTTTGGCTTCTTGGAAGGTATCCTTTTATGTGTAGCTGGAGTTAGTACATGATATTACCTGCATGTATTCACAGTGCCAACGATCCTCAAGTGTTCTGGTGCTTTTGTTTCTTGTTGCAATAACTCTTGGAAGTGGGGATTTATTAATCAGAGGGGCTTGAGGGAGATGTGAATCTGTGTGGTGAATTTTGTGTCCATCTGTAATTGGTTTATGTCAGGTTCTATGAGTCATGTCTCTTAACAAAAGGGCAGAAGTGTGAAAGTATCTCCTGTTTGACCTGGAACGAGTAGTCTTGAGCAGACACGAGTGCAGAGGACAGAGCAACAGCTGAGGAATGTGGTTACCTATCAGTCTGTGCTGCTACTTACTGAGTTCTTTCAGATGAACTACCCATAAGGGGCACTTTGGATTTTTGTCTCACTTGTGTAATTTCTACAAGGCTTATTACAGCCCTGCTACACTGCTTTAACCTTTGTTAGCTGCTGAATTAGTTGGGAAGGGGATCCTGTTGGCATGGGCTCTGTGTCCCACTCTGCTAAGCAGATGTACCCTCTTCAGGCACTCCACTGTAGTTTGTGGTGTGGTTTACTCATTTCATATAGATGAGCAACTTAATACAGAGAGGCAATGAAAAGATATCCTTGTTGGGTGCTTAGTGATCCTGGAACAACTCTTTATGATAAAAGGGAGAAGGACTCTCAGCCTGGGGCTTTCAGGTGAGGTGATTTCACATAATCACACCTTTTGGCAAGCACTCTGAAATAGATTTCTTTCTGGCTGCACAGAGGTTTGGGCTTTGGAACTCAGTAATGAATTAACTAAACGCATCTGAGTTCTTGGTGACCTAAAATTGTTATTGAGTGCATCTCAAAAAATATAATCTACATTTTCTTTAGCGCTGTTACACAGCTGTATCCAGTCTTGTACAAAAGTCTTGGTTTGATCCTGTTCTCCTTCCTGTTTCAGGCTTTCCACTTGCTCTTAGTCCTCTCATATTTTCAGCAAAGCTTACAAAGTTGTTGACTGCAACTCTCAGTTCAGAAACTTAATGAAAAATGATGTTTAGAGTGAGCTTTTTGAGAGTTTCACTGAATAATAACCAGATTTTCCTTCAATAGGTGTATTGGCTAGCAGGATTTGGGGGGGGGGGATTTTTCTGCTTTGGTTTTTAAACCATGATAAACAATACCTTTTACAAAAGAGGAGGAAAAAATGCTGGAAAATAGAAAAAAATGGTGTGAAACCAGCATCCACGGTAAGAAAATGTTCCCAGTGTGAGAGCAGTAACTCAGAAACTCAAAACTTGGAATTACAATTCTCATTTTTCTCTCTAGCTCTCTAAACTAGATTCAACAGATGCCAGTCTGCCTTGTGAAACCAGCTGACAAAAGTT
>VWYK01106484.1:1226-19055 GCA_013399775.1 Semnornis frantzii | reverse complement strand
AGCTTTGTTGCCTTCCTCTGGATATACTCCAGCAACAAAGTCTTGCAATTTCAGTAATATTAGGGCAGAATTGTCATTTAATATTTGTTTTGTTTTCAACTAACTAGCTTTCAACGCCAGTAGTAGCAAGGAGTTTTGAAATATTATGAGAAAGATGTATGTAAAAGTGAATTATTTAAGGAATTTAGCTGAAAGTGCATGTGTAGTAACTAAAATACAAAGTTGTATGACCTTTAGAGAATAGAACAAAGGATGATGCGATATACCTTCATATTGTAGTATGAAGAGTACCAAAGTCAATACTTTATGAAAGCTGCGTTATTTTGCAGTAGATGATTCCTTCCATGACTACTATTGGCCTCGTTATGCTGCTGTGGAGCTCTCAATCCTTTTTTTTTATACTTGACTGACTTACTCCTGTGCTTGCAGAAGACTGTCCTCTGTTGCAGCATCCAAATGAGGTCATGTAGCCTTTGTACTTTTATTTTGAGGAGGGGTGGTGGTATATGGTTTGGGTTTTTTTCTTGGTTGGTTTGTTTTCTTGAGTTTTGTTTTGAAGGTTGTTTTTTTTGGGGGGGGAATGGAGTGTTGGTTTTGTTTGTTTGGTTTTGTTTTTTATTTTTTTTACATGTCTTTGTGGTTCCCTTTACTACATAACACTGTTGTTGCAAGTTTGTCAGCTGGATCAGGTTATTTTGGAGCCACAGGTGTGTAAAATGCTTTTTAAAAAAAAAAAATAACAGAAAAGTCAGAACTTAAATGCCATATTCATGAAGTCTTAAAACATATTCATAGGCCCTCCTATGACATTTTATTTAAAAACCAAAACAAAACCTTAACTTCTTTTACAGATCTTTTGTGGGGGAAAAATAGTTTTGTTGAGTAATTTTTTTCTAAATTGCCTTCATGATAGGAAAAGTGATTTTGGCATTAGACTTAACATCTCTCCCTGCTTGATTATTTTTTGAGCTTTTTCTTGGCTTCTGTTTGACCGAAATATGGACTGGAGAAGTTACGGCAGTGACTCTGCCAGAGTATGTTCACAGCCTGGTGGTGCTCTGGGATTGGCACTGCCTTCTGTTTCTTCAGACTTCACCTGCAAGAGGACGGAATTATAGCTCTGTTTACTTGAACTCAGCTTGTAACAAAGGTCTGCCTTCAGCCCAGGAATGTAATTATGTAAAGGAGACTCTTACAGAGTGGGAACAGGCATGCCATGTGCATAACACAGCATATCTATTGATTTCCCTATCCATTCACTGCAAATCTTGTCTTCAAGTGTAAAATGCTTCTAAGATCTGGCACTCGAGAATTTCTAAGAGCTCTTCCATCGGTGCTGCTACTTGTCTCTTGAGGGTAAAAATGCTTTTGATGTGCTACCTAAGAGTGCTATCAAAGAGTTCACTTAGGTGAGGGATGGAAAAGAAAAATGTGTTTCAGAGGGATAAACAAAAGTATTGCAGAGATGTAATCTTTCAAATAATTACTACTTATAGTAGTGGTGGTCTACAGCACTTCCGATAGTGTAGAAAGTTTACACGTGACTTGAAGCACAAGAACAAATTGGCTCCCTAATAGTTAATATATATACTGGAATCCAGGCTCACATCAGATCTGAATGTCAGTGAAAAAGCAGATGAGAAGCTTTATGAAGGGTTGTAGCTAAGAAGCTGATGTTACTGGCAAACGCACACGTGGTCCTACAGCTAAAGATTCCTCATTGTGTTATGAATTTAGAAAGGAGTGGCTGGTAGTTACTTGGCATACCTGGTAAAAAACTTTTGCAATCTTCACTCTGACTATAGAATAGTGTGTAACTGTGAGGCTGGGAAGCTAGGTGCAAGGTATTTATAGAGGCCATGGGGTAGAAGAGGGAAACTTATTTGGGTAGCTGTTCTAAGGCCAGGAACCTTGTAGCACGTGTCTTGCAGAGAACCGGTGAATCTTAGTTCTGCGAGCTTTACTCTTTTTGTACCATTTTGACCTCTCTTTTTCCCTGTTCACAGGGGGAAAAAAGTACTTTGAAACCACATAAAACTCCTTTTAAAAAAGATACTAAGGTGAAGCTTTTTGGAGTTGCAGTCTTTTCACATGGATAGTATGGCAGTTATCTTGTCAGACTTTTTTTGTACAATCACTTAATTTACTTTGTGGTAGGATTTTTTCCCCCTAAGTGGCTCTTCATCTGTAAAGGGCTCCATTTTGGGGGAAAAAAAAAATCTAAAATAAACTAGGAGATGGGAAAGATGCTGTATTTAAAAGATACATTTGGCTTTGAGGACACATGCCCACTTATGTAAGTAGTGGTTAGTATATGATGTCACTTGCTGTACTGAATAATCAAGTTACTTGGAAACTTAAAGGTCATCTACTAAATGTCCTTTGTACATTTCAATTAAGTCTAAAATCATTACAGGAGAAGCTGAAGCAGGTGGAACTGAAGAAAAAACTTGATGTGTTTTCCAAAAATCCCACTTAATTTGTAGAAAGAGTTGCATTATTATTTTGGTATTAATTGTAAGATTATTTGAATTATTAGAGGCTATAAAGATTAAAAAAAAAAACAAACAACCTAATAACGTTCAATGCAGTAATGTTTCCCATCCTATTTACCGAATTGCAGAATTTGAGAAGCAGTTTAAGACTGTTTTCTGAAGTGTCTCTTTCCGGTAATACCCTGGGAAAGTTTAATATTAATTAATGCAGAACTGCAGATGGCAAAGGGAAATGTGTCAAACCTGCTGCAAGTTTGAATTCATTATAATTGATCTAGAGTTTATTTCCTTCAGACCATTGTATTTCCTCTTGTCATTCCATGCAACTACAGTGACTATTATGGAATGATAACCTGTTATCTCAATAGCTTGGTTGCAGGTCGTTAGGTGGTTGGTTTTTTGCTAGGAAGCAGTGAAGGACTCTCTTAACAATGTGTAGCTGTGGATTTTGGTTCCCTCTGTTCCTCTGCTGGAAAAAAAAAATCATCTTTTGACCACATTTTAGCTCTTTATTTATTGCATCACAGCTTCCAGGCTGGACCTTGTGGCTAGCTGTCCACCAAACTCTGCAGCTCTCCTCACTATCCTGGCGCATCCATGCTGCTGAATTCTTCCATGCAGGATCACACAGGAAGCATGGTGTGACTTGTGCTGCAGCAGGCATCAATGGGGAAAGTGTCGTGCAGCAGTCAAACTGTGGTACTGTAAGGTTTCTCTGGAATGGGCTGAGCCCCTCCTTCTACCTCTCGGCATATGTGATGGGCAGCCCCTCTGCCATCCTGCCTGGTTGCTCACCATCAGAGGGAATGTACTAGAAATAAAAGTAGTGTACAAAATGTCAGCACTGCCCATGTGACTGGGAAGGAACAGTTTGTTGCCAGTGACCACAGACTTGGATTTGACTTTTCTGGTTTAGCCATTGTGGGCAGCCTTTCCTTTCTGCCAGTGCTTGCTGCTTCTTCCACTTGTTGAAGTGTATGCCATAGGGCAGGCATCACAGCTACAGCAGCCCTCCTTATTTCATCATAATGAGTTGTAGGGGTTTTTTGACCCAATTCTTGCTCACTTTCCAGACTAACTTTGCTTTCCTGCTAAGAATCATTCTGTAAGAGAGCTCTCCTGGCAGTTTAATCTTCTTGCATTGTCCCTTTTCAGCCTCCTTGGTGCTATCTCCAGCTCCTCTTGCAGCCCTGTTGTGCAATGCATCCTAGCCCGTTTCCTGTTTGCCATAGTTGCCATCTGTGAAACTTTTATTATCCTCCCACTCTTTCCTTTCTTCATTCATCAGGTCATCACCTATTTTACCTTCCTTGAATATGTAGTGAAAGGGATACTCTGAGCTGAGGCAAAGTAGTCTCATGGATTTGAGAGTGAGTGGGAAAAAGCCTGTCAAAGGCAGTTTTCATTTACAACCTGTGTTAGCTTGTTAGTTGTGTTAGAAGGCAGGCCAGCACCTTGGGATTTTGGCTGCAGAGGGAGGCTCTAGCTTATGAAGTTTTTTCAGGGTACACAACCACAAAAGAATTGAATAGACAGAGAATTTTATAGCTATGCTGGCTTGACCTTGTCAGGCTATGAAATACCTGCCCAAATTGCTCTCTCACTCCCGCTTCTTAATAGGACAGGAGGAGAAAATAAGACAGAAAAACTCGTGTGTTGAGACAGAGAAAGGTGACTTACTGGTTACTGTCCTAAGCCAAACAGACTTGCCTTGAGGAGAGTGGAACACTGGGAAGGGAAATGGGAGACTGTGGTCAGTCCAGAACAACTCTGATGCTTTTTCCTCCTCATGCTCTTACTCTGCTCCATCATGAATCCTTCCTAGGCACTGCAATCCTTTAGGAAATACCACATGCTCCATGCAGTGTGGTCTTCGTGGACCGCAGGGGAACAACCTGCTCCACTGTGGTTTCTCCATGGTCTTCAAGGAAATCTCTCCTCCAACACCTGAAGCACCCGTTCTCCTCCTCCTTTCACTAGTGTCACAGGCTGTTTCTCACAGTCTTTTCCTCACTCTTTGTTGGTGTGCAGAATTTTGCCCTTTCTCAAATACATTTTCTAGAGTCACTTCCATCTTGGCCAAGGGGCTTAGTCATGCCATAAGGTGGGTCCATTTCAGCTATCTGGAACTGGCTGTGCCTGGCATGGTGCAACCCTGGCATTTCCTCAGAGGCCACCCAGCCACCCTCACTGCCAGCAGCTCACTATGGACATCCATTACAACAACTTGTCTAAAACCAGATGTTATTTTTATGTAGATAGCAAAATAATTTTTCTGGATACAGGGAATGTTTTTTTGACCATGCTTCGAATTAATCTCTCAGAATATACAAAGATATTACAATGTCTGTATTGGTGGCAGTGGGGATTGTCTGGGCTGCCTCTCTGGATATTGCTGAATTGGTTTGTTTGAGAGAGACAAATCACATGTGAGGCTGCAACCTAAAAATTAGTTTGACATTTTTGCCATGTGATCCAATTAGGGGGTTTCCAATATAGTGCTGTTGGTCTTACCACAGCAGAGCATCTATATGTTTGATCATGCATAAGAAGAGCCAGGTTTATTAAGAAGTGAACTGTCTTTTTATATAACACAGTCACTGCTTGTTTGTTGGTTTTGTTCTCTCTGCATTTTGGATGTTTTCTGGTAGAATAATAATCATGATTACTTTCTTCTGGTAATACTGAAATCCATCATCCTTCTTCTTTTCTTATTTGAAAAGATATAATTAGCTTTCTGTTTGTTGGTTTGTTGTTTTTTTTTTTTGAGGTCTAGGTTGACTGGATATTATGCTTTTTTTATTTACTGGTCATGGCATCCAGAAAAGTAGTGTTCAATCAACAGCTGTGCAGTCCTTTGTCATATTGCTCCCTCTTAAAAATTATTTATTTAAAACAAACAATTGATGTAAATAATGCAGGAAGAAAAAACAGTAGGCTTTACAGAGATTGCATTTTTGTTCTTTGTACCCATAAAAGCTCGAGGAGGGAGCTTTTCTGAAAAATACAGCCACTTAAACCTCCTTGTATTAAATGTTATTTCTTCATAACCATTGTTGCTGTTCTTAATGGTTTGATTTTAATATTAAAAAGACAAAGGGAACTCAAACCTCCTAATGTGTGACATTAGACCCTCAGAGGTGCAAAGCAGACACCATTCCCTTTTTGTGCCAGTGGCACTGATGGATTTTGTTGTTGTTTCTATGCCACAAGTATTCATACCTGAACTGATTCAATTTTGAGGCTGGAATATGAGAGAGCATGTATGATGGGAGGTATCTTGAGAGGCTGCTTCTTTTCTTTTTTTTTTTCCCCCCCCCCCTCAGGTTTTATCTTTTACTTGAAGGATACAAACAAAACACAAATACAAAGGTTTTCTATCCATTGCAGCTTTGATCGGTTCCAGGAGAGAAAATAAGAGCTGCTCTGCAGTACCCTGTCTGTAAAGGTGACCCTGTACCGCTATTGGAGATAAGAGATTGACTTTCATCCCTCCTAGCTTTTAATGTATTGGGAAAACAAACTTCTTTGCAAAAGCTAAGGGTTTTGGTGCTTTATTGTACAGTGGAAATTCTTGCTTTTTCTATTCTTTCCTCTTCTGTCTGATGCACTTAAGGGAATGCTTAGTTTTAGGCTTACACTAGACAGGTAAAACTGGTATGAAGCATGGGACTTAGTTAATTCTTAAACTTCTTAATGTTTAGTAGTCAAAAATTCTTGGGCTTTAGCTGTGATACTGTTATATAGAGATACATGAAGTTCACATTGTCCCTCTTGCTGGAGAAGTTGTCATCTCGACTCGAAATACAAAACAAGGGTAAAAAATTATCTGTGGGAAGGCTGCATCTTAAAAACAAGTTAAACCTTTAGGAAGAATCAGAAAGCTAAATAAATGCAATTAGAAGTGCACTAGTAACCTACAGCTAAAACCAGAGCATCATCCAAATACATATGGTAGTAGAACTCGATGTTAAGTTCAAATTGATGAATTTTAACTAAAAAATATTACAAATTCTGTTTCTTTTCAAATCAGGAATTGAATTGTATTCCAATTATTAGTTACTGATGCAAGTAATACCTCATATTACTTTTAAGTGCCGGGTGCTGCACTTTGGCCACAACAACCCCATGCAGAGCTACAGGCTGGGGTCAGAGTGGCTGGAGAGCAACTAAACAGAAAAGGATCTGGGGGTGCTGATTGACACCTGCCTAAACATGAGCCAGCAGTGTGCCCAGGTGGCCAAGAAAGCCAATGGCATCCTGGCCTGCATCAGGAATAGCGTGGCCAGCAGGAGCAGGGAGGTCATTCTTCCCCTGTACTCTTCACTGGTTAGGCCACACCTTGAGTACTGTGCCCGGTTCTGGGCCCCTCAATTTAAGAAGGACATTGAGGTGCTTGAATGTGTCCAGAGAAGGGTAATGAGGCTGGTGAGAGGCCTCGAACACAAACCCTATGAGGAGAGGCTGAGGGAACTGGGATTGTTTAGCCTGGCGAAGAGGCAGCTCAGGGGAGACCTTATTGCTGTCTACAAGTACCTGAAGGGTGGTTGTGGCCAGAAGGAGGTTGCTTTCTTCTCTCAACCAACCAGCACCAAAACAAGAGGTCACAGTCCAGGGGAGGCTTAGGCTCAAGGTGAGGAGCAAGTTCCTCATTGAGAGTCATTCACTACTGGAATGGGCTACCCAGGGAGGTGGTGGAGTCACTGTCCCTGGAGGTGTTCAAGGTGGGTTTGGACGTGGCGCTTGGTGTCATGGTCTAGTCTTGAGGTCTGTGGTAATGGGTGGAACTTGATGATCTTTGAGGTCTCTTCCAACCTTGGTGGTACTGTGATACTGTAATTTCAACTGGACCTTTCTGTAAGTGTAAGGGAAAACCTGTTTTTAAGGATTTGGGTAAGATTTTATTTGATACTTAGAATCGTTTAGGTTGGAACAGACCTCCGAAGGTCATCTAGTCCAACCCCCCTGCAGTAAGCAGGGATATCTTCCACTAGATCAGATTGCTCAGAGCCTTGTTGAGCCTGCCTTTGAACGTCTCCAGGGATGGGGCCTCACCTACCTCCGCGGACAAGCTGTTGCAGTTTTCCACCACCCTCACTTCAAAGAACTTATTCCTAACATCCTGTCAAAATCTACTTTTCTCTAATTTCAAAACATTGTCCCTTGTCCTATCACTACAGACCTTTGTAAACAGTCACTCTCCAGCTCTCTTATTATCCTTCATTTACTGGAAGGTTGCTATTTGATCTCCCTGGAACCTTCTCTTCTTGCAGGTTGAACAAGCCCAGCTTCTTCACCCAGTCCTCGTAGCAGAGGAGTTCCAGCCCCCTGATCATTTTCATGGCCCTCCTCTGGACCTGCTCCACTAGGTCTGTCCTTTCTGTATTGAGGGCTCCAGAGCTGGATGCAGTACTCTAGGTCATTATGGTAATTTTTAATTAAATTAATGCACTTCTGAAAGTTTGGGAACTGGAGGACAAGTTTTACATTTTTGGGGACCATCTTTCTGGCCTGGTACTTGAAGGTGGCCTACAAGAAAGGGAGCATATTTACAAAGGCATGTTGCAATAGGGTAAGGGCCAATGGTTTTAAACTACAGAAAGATAGATTTAGATTGGACATTGTGAAGAAGATCTTTACTATGAGAATAATGGAACACTGGAGCATGTTGCTCAGTAAAGGAGTGGAGGCCCCATCCCTGGACACATTTGGTGTCGGGCACAATGGGACTCTGAAGAACCTGATTTAGTTGGGGATGTCTGCAGCTGTTTACTGCAGCAGGGCTTGGACTAGATGACCTTTAAAGGCCTCTTCCAGCCCAGTGTATTCTATGATCCTGTGTTACAATTACTTTTAAAATAATGAATTTATCTTGTTTGGTTGTGGTTTTTTTTTTGTTTTTTTTTTTTTTAAATTTTTAAGATTTAGTAGGTGTGACAAGGAGAGGGAAAGCAGGCATTTCTTGACTGCAGTTTGTCTCATCTGTTGGTGCCTTCATTAGGATAAGCAGATTGTGCTATGCCTCTTTGTCTCCACTGACTGAAAAGGGCCTAAGCTGACAGTTCAACTGTGGATGTAAATATATATTCAGAGACATCTCAGATCATGTGAATTACACATTTGACACTGGCTGTGTATTTTGGATCAGGCTTTCAAAGGAAAGAAGGGGAGCATTACAGCATGTGTTGTCACAATGGTGTTAAATTTTATATAACTGGCTTTCTAAGCAGCAGCCAGGACAGGACAAGGCTCAAGTTTCCAGAGTTGTTTGGACTTCTTGATGCAGAATCTTACTCTATATTTACTAAGGAAAAGAAATAGTATCTTATTAGTGGTTTTCCTGCTTCTAGTCTGCCATACAATGCTTTTTGCAAATGTTGTTTCTCTTGGGATTCTTCTTCTGCAGTGCTTGTAGAAGTATTTAAAATTCTTCTGCAGTCTAAGAAGTGTGGTAACATATTTAAAGTCACTAGAAAATTTCTAGGGTGTGGTTTGTGCATTTGAATCCCTTCAGGCTCTTTCAAAATTTTATAAATTTAAAAATCTATGTCTTGACATGTACAGAGGGAAATTGTTGCTAGGAAGGCTTTGAGATATAAGACTATAAACTTCTGGCATGATAATTTAATTGCCAGACAAGTTATTGTGTAATTAACTAATGAATTGGAATCACAAGCTCCTGTCAGGAAATGAACTACTACATCATTCAGAATTAAGTGTAATCTATTTGCTTAAAAACAAAGTAAATTGTCCTCTGCTTCTCAATACTTAATGCTTTTTCTCATGATTCTCTTTCTTTGGGAAATGAATTTTCTTAAAAATTCTGAATATTTGCTTTATCTGCTGCAATTTGCATTTAAATGCAAACTATGACTTTGTCTTTTTGTGCAAGCAGAATATAAAGAAATCCTGATAAAGTCATAATTAGCTAACACTTTCCTTCAAGATAATGGTTTGAGGCTTTATAATTGCTTAATACTAAGATAAGGGAAAAGAAAGAAAATTGATCACGTTGTGCTGGTCGTTCATACACTCTACTTCCATAATCCATCCATTGCATGCCTGGAATTTGAAACCAGAGATCTGTACTGACATAAGAGTTTTAAGGGTAATTGGTCCTCATACTTTATAAGAGCAGTGGTCTGTGAGACTCTGAATGTGTATACATATATAGAATGTACTGATTAAGATAACATTTACCTAATTACTGATTTTTTCCCCTTCCTCTACTCCCTTTGATTTTCCGTTATGTTAACACTTAAAGTAGAACTCAACAGTCATTTCCTCCAAATATGTTCTGTAGGAATAAGGAAATGAGAGGGGGAGAATGGCTGTTGTATTCATTTACATGCACCTGTAGAATCACTCCAGCAAGATAAATGGTTTTGACATTTATGGTATAAAAGTATCTGTATGTGTATGAGTGAAATGGCAGAGTGTAGCTCTGAATAGTTAAAATACCATACTACTTATAAAATACACTCCTAATATGCACTACAGAAGCTTTGCTGTGATGTGTCTGGTTCTGACAGAGACATAAACGGGGGGAAAAGAGGCAAAAGAAGTAGTAGAAAGAATAGGAAGAGAAGATAACCACACACTGTCTTCTACTGTCAGGGAATCTTCTGTAAGATCACAGGATGTTAAGGGCTGGAAGGCACTCAAAGAGATCAAGTCCAACCCCCTGCCAGAGCAGGACCATACAATGTATCTCAGGTCACAGAGGAACGCATCCAGGTGGGCCTTGAAAGTCTCCAGAGGAGACTTCACAACCCCTCTGGGGAGCCCATTCCTGTGGTCTGTGACCCTTACAGTAAAGAAGTTCCCCTTGGGTTGAGATGGAATTTCCTCTGCTGCAGCTTATATCCATTGCTCCTTGTCCTATCACAGGGAGCAAGTGAGAAGAGCCTGTGCCCCCTCTCCTGACACCCAGCCCTTAGATATTTATAGACCTTTATTAGATCCCCTCTCAGTCTTCTCCAGACTAAAAAGCCCCAGGCCCTCAGCCTCTCCTCATAAGACAGTGCTCCAGTCCCCTAATCATCCTCGTAGCCGTCTGCGGAACTCTCTCCAGCAGATCCATGTCCCTGTTAAACTGGGGAACTCGAAACTGAGCACAGTACTCAAGATGGGGTCTCACCAGAGTGGAGGGGGAGGAGAACCTCCCTTGATCTGGTGGACACACTCTTGTTAATGCACCTCAAGATCCCATTGGCCCTCTTACCGACAAGGGTACATTGCTGTGTCATGGACAACTTGTTATCCACCAGGACTCTCAGGTCCCACTCCACAGGGCTGCTCTCCAGCAGATCACTTCCCAAAGTTTGTTGCATGTGTGAACCCTTTTGGTACTTTCAGTAGTTTGGATAGAAATGAATCCTAGAAAGTCTAAAAGCACAAATTTGTATTTTCATAAAACATTTGTCAAATCACTTATGCTACAAGGTTGGAAGAGATGTAAACACTAATACACTGAAGTTTCAGCTAGCAGAATCTAGTTCCCTAGCATTAAATGAGAGGACTTAAGTAAATTAAATTCTCTAAATATAGAAGAAGAAATGAGCTGTTTATATTGTCTTCACACTGATACCAATTTGGTAGCAGTCTTTCTGTCCAAGAAGTTGAGAAATAGGAAATAATTACTGCCATAGAATATCTTGTGATTCTTTCCCTACTAAAGATTTTTAACTTCACTTTTTAATTTCTTCATATAGAAATTCATGGACTTGCTCGAAAGTCTTTCAATGTCTAGTCAAAGCAGACTGCATAAAAATGTAATAAATGTTATTTTATCTCTTCTGCTCCAAACAACCCAGCTTATTCAAAGACTTTAGCTGTGTTTCTGTGATTTCAAACACTTTGAAAACTGTTTCAGATTGTATTATCTTGTGAGATGCAGCTGTTAGTTGCCCATTGTAGAACTGAAAGCTCTAGGCTTATGTGTGACTTCACATGGAGTTCTGCAAAGACTTTAGCTCTGTAACTTAGTGATCAACCAACACAGGAAGTGGGAAGGCTTTTCCACACCTTTCTGCACATCAAACAGAAAAAAGTGGCAGGGCTCAGAATTGACGTATTGTATTTGGATTTCGTAATCTCCGGTGAGATAGTCACCTAGAGATGAGAAACAGTTTTGACTGTTGCACTAGTTCACATATACGAATTTCTACAGGCTAGCAGTGCTCTGGTTTTGGGGTTTTGGTCGTGGGATTTTTGTTGGTTTGGGGTTTTTTTCGTGTGTGTGAGAACTGAATTATAGTTTTCTATTTTAGATTTTGTGTATTTTAATGTAACACAAGTAGGATTTAGCACTTTTTTTAAAGGAAGTATAAAAGATTATTGTTTTCCTATCCTAAGCAATCAGTTTTCCCAGTCTTGGTGGACCACTTCTTGCCTGGTGATTTGAGCACTTTCTCTGCTAAAGGCTATTTGGA
Organism: Semnornis frantzii; assembly: GCA_013399775.1. Classification (NCBI taxonomy): domain Eukaryota; kingdom Metazoa; phylum Chordata; class Aves; order Piciformes; family Ramphastidae; genus Semnornis; species Semnornis frantzii. The sequence continues at coordinate 7,126 of VWYK01106484.1, read as the reverse complement.
AGCTGTAAGCTTTTTGGCTTCCTAACTTGCATAAACTGCAGCATCTGGTATTACACTAACTGTTGCTAATTGGTGTAATTTTAAAATGTACAATACATTATTTTAACTTTTTCTTTTTAAAATACATATTGCTTCTTAGGCAGAAAGGGCTGCACTATATAGCTTCTAAATTGAATTTGTTCACAGAACCCTTGACTATGTTAGAGTACCTATATGTTTTAGTGTGTTTAAATGTTTAATATTCTAACAGGGGATCATGCCTGATTTCTTTCATGTAAATGACTGTAATGGGATATTTTGTAGTTGGATATGCTGCCTGTGATCTTTAGACCACACTTGGTTATATATACACCTCTTAGCCTGAAAATTCGGCTGCTATCACAAAGTTAGTGGTTTCCTGGTGGAACATATGTTGCCCATATGGACTTCTCTACATGCTGCTTCCCTTCCAGTCATTCACAGCAACTGTGTTGTGAATCTGAGAGTTTTAAATTCCAATACTGGATCACCTACATAAGGCTGAAGCGTAGACTTGCTTTTTTTTAAACTACTGTAATTATTTTCAAGCAACTGTGCAAAGTGTTTAGGAGAAGTTGTATTTTGAAGTATGTCACACTGGCTTTGTGCAAAACACTTAAATTGTGTGCTTTTGCTTAATGCTGTGTGTTTGCTCAGAGAAGGGAGGTATGCTTTATGGACTTGGCAACTGACAGAAGAATGTGGAAAAGCCATCAGTGTGCCAAGTGCTTCTGTGAGGAACGAATGGTATTAGAGCGGCACTCCTCTTTGGCTTTCAGCTCATGCACAAGCTTCATGCCGCACAGTGAGGTGGAGAGGTGCTGGAGCATATAAGCATAAGACAAGTCAAGCTGACAGCTGTCCCAGAGCCTGGTGGCTGGCAGGGAGTCTGTCACCAGTGCTGATTGGAGGAAGGGACATGTGCCAGGACATGGACTGAAATGTGAGCTGAGCTAGATGCAGAATCCACTCTGAACACAAAAGGACAGGAAACAGGGAAAATTAGTCGATGGCAAGATTATTACCTAGGAAAACCATCACTTAGGATTGATGAGAATGGTGTGACAGCTGAGGGCTGATAGCAGGGCGAGTGGCAGAAAAGTTTCTTCAACAGCAACAAAACAGAAATTAAATGAACAATTGCCTAAGCAGTTTGTATTACCAGGCTCTGAGATAATTCACCAATGTGATAAAATCAATTACATGCTGCAACTCCTGTAGCCAAATATTTCTTGGGCAAAGCAAACTAATAAAATGCATCACCAAAGGGCCATCTGTTAACACAAGACGCTATATATAAACCTGTCGTATTACAATTAGCATGTGTTCATATATAAAAAATCCTACATTCCTTTAGAAAGGAAGAAAACGTAATAGTTTCATCTGGTGAAAAAAAAAACTATTCAAATACAATAGTTCTAATAATATTTTGAAAGTCCCCTTGTTGATGTACATCTTTACAATTGTGTAGAATGTTTTAAGTGAGAGAATTCAATTCTCTTTCTAAAAGGTAGAAATTGCTAGCCTAGAGAAGTCTTGAAAAAAGACTTTGCACCAACCTGTGCTATTACCATAATGTTCAGTAATGTGCTGACTTTTAATCTATGTTGTCAGTGTAGGGGGGAAAAAGCCCTTGTCTGAGGGCTCACTCTACATATCTCTGCAAAAGAAGCATTTGGAGATGAGAAGGCAGGGCTCTGTCAGAAAAATCATTTCTGAGGACTTGGGCCTCTTTTGACAAGCTGTGCATGGTTCTTATCAACTGCCTTCTGAAGCTGGAAGACCATTGCACACTATGTGCATTACCTCTACTTTATGTTGCTGAAGTTTCCTCATTTTATCATACTGATAGGAATTTATGATGAATCTCAAATCAACTGTAGCTAATTCTGATAGTGGTTGCCCAGTTACTTACTGGCCTTTGATAAACCCAAGATTTTTGTCGCTTGTGTGGATTTTCACCAGCTCTTGACTGTGACCTGTTCCCTCTGTATCTCAGAGCCAGATGATTAGTTATTCAGTTCAGTTTCTTGTAGTGAAGGAAAAGCATTTCACTTTTTGTTCCCTTTGAGTCTAATACATCTTGCCTGGGAAATTAGGCAGCTTCTTATCTGCAAGCCACCTTCTAAGGGAAGGAAGCTTTTGGAAAGAAGCCCTGTCCAACAAAAGAGAGCAGTAAATCTGTATGAAGACCTATTTCTCCATCTTTAGAAATGTTTTTTTCAATGAGAACTTTGAAATTTTTCCTGGGAACTGCGGTATATTGATGAGCATCCTAAATTGCTGGATGATGTCTCTCCACTGAGACATTTTAGGATCATGCATTGTAATACATTTTAGGGTCTTGCATCATCTTAGTACCCTGCTGTAGAGAGAAAATGGTAGGTCAAAGCTGAAGCAGAGGCTACTCCTTTTAATCAGTATCTTGGGAAGATGAAGAAAATCTTAAATTTTGGGTTCAATGGAGCTTTTCTGTACATATGGGGGAAAAAAAATAGAATGGGAACTACCTGTGATGATGTAAACACTAAAGCCTGAAAGTTAAGCTGTTTTTTGTTCTCTTTTGTATGTCTCAAATCTTTTCCTCTCTGGAAAAATAGAAAAAGCAAAATGACTAACCTTGTCAAAAAATAATTTAAAAAAAAAAATAAAAATTGTGTCCTGCTCTGTGACCCCATATGGAACAAGGAAAAGTGACCCATATTTATTCTAATTGTGTTTGTTACTTTTAGGATAGTTCTGCAGGTTCATGTTTTAGCTCTCTCAATTTTAGCTTATTTTAAAGCACGACTACTTGTTTTACTTTTCACACAAATTTACATTATCTATGGCTTCTGTACCTTTATTGCCACCTTTTTGTTTTCTCATCTCTCTGTACTAAATGATTCTATGAAATCTTAGAATGGAGCTATTGGCCGAGATGTCCCAAAGAACCTGGGAGAGTAACCTTTCTATAATTTCCTGAGGTAGAAATATTAGAGAATTTATGATTTTATTCTAATTGCTTGTACATGTCCAGTTTGGGAGGTGTGTGTAAGTTCACATTGGCTTTCATCAGTTAATGAGCTCCCAAATCTAACTGTTTCATAAATTTGAAGTGTAGATTAAACATTTTACTACCGTTTTTTGTAGTTTGTGGTTTCTTTTGTTGGGGCAGTGTTGGAAGAAAAGGAGGAGAAAAGTATGTTTTCTTTATCATTTCTGAATTTTGATAAATCAGATAAGATTAGGTGTTTGTCACAATTTTTCGGTGTGTAATGAAGAAGGGAATGAGAAGGGAGACCAGTTTATGAGGGTTTGTAAAAACAAGCAATTCTCTGTTCNGAGGTCCCTTCCAATCCCTAACCTTCTGTGATTTCTTTACCATTTTATACAACAATAACTATGGAAGCACCAAGCTACCACGTATCATGGGTCAAATGCATTTGACAAATTAAGACATTGGTGAAAGTGTCTTGAGTCGTATCAGAGACAGTAAATGCTGGATTGATTTGATTATCTCAGGAAGACTTGTAAATACTAGTTTAAGATAACTTACTGGACAGAAAATTTCACAGAATCATACAGAATCAGAGAATACCATGTTGGAAGGGACCCCAAGGATCATCTGGTCCAAACTTTCTAAAACCAAAGTTTAATTTATTTTTATTACTTGTTCCTTGGGTTTATTTTGGTGCGTGTGTGTTGTGTTTTGTTTTTTTTTCCTCAAAACCTTTCTTACATCAATTAATTAACATCAGACTTAAAAATGGAAGATTTCTGAATTATCCTGGATAGCTATATCCTTGTGATTGCTCTAGACAACTTTATTAACCTTTGAAGTTAGCTTTGTTCTGGGTCCTGGGGTTACATTAAATGACCTCCATGCATTCCTGCAAACCTAAATTTCTCTATGACTATATCAGAACAATGGATGGCTACAGGATTAGATCCAATTGATACTTCAAATTAAAAATTCCAAGACTACAAACATGGTTGATCCCATGTGTGATTGCAGATTAGGCAAATAGCTTGTCAAACTCTATTTGGAACTCATGTTTCATGTAGGTTTGGAAAATACAGTTTGACTACTATGAAATAAATCTTCAGTCCGAACTCTAAAGCAAATTAGAATTTGTCACTTGTATTGGTTTCTTGTCTTTTGTGGAGAGCTAGGACTTAAGGAACTCATTAACTCATTCAGTGTCTTTCAACATAAGTTTGTATCCTTTATAGCCAATGTACTTGACCAAACTTGCCAACTATCATCCTTCCTTTTCATTAATTAGTATACTAATGATCCTATTTCCTTCCTTGATTTCCTGCTAAGAAATCTGTGAAGCAGTCTTGCACAGCAGATTTAGCAGAAATGCAGTGGTTAATAAGACAGATCTGAAAATACTTGATCCAACTGCTTGCTTCAGTTCTTTTACACAACTAATTTATTTAAGCTTTCTCTTGAGATTCAGCTTTATCTGTGTACATGAGATCATTGTATTGCAGGAAAGAAAGAAGTGAATAGTTTGGATTTCCATCAGATATTTAACTGCCTCTTTTGGCAGCAACAAGAGGGGTACAGCAAGCATCCTTAACTTCATCCTCGTGGAGGAAATCAGATTTAGGGACTGAACAACCCATTGCTTCTACCTTGGCAGATACTCTGTTTGTGGAAGTGGATTTGTTTTGGTTGATCGTGGTTTTCCTAATTTATGTAAAATATCTGCTACTTCTATAAATCTTTGAGTTTTTGAACAAACAGCATAATTGCCTATACAATCAACAGCTGACTTTGTACTTCGTAACAGGAACTGTTTTCTAGATAGATACCTGACATGTAAGGAAAGCAAACATACCTATGTCTGTGTGTATACTATTTGTCTGCAGCAATAAAATAAGGAGCAGTGGGTACAAACTGGAACATAGAAGGTTTTACCTCAAGATGAGGAGAAACTTCTTTACAGTGAGGGTGATGGAGCACTAGAACAGGCTGCCCAGAGAGGTTGTGGAGTCTCCTCTGGAGACCCACTTGGACGCATTCCTGTGAGAACTACCCTAGGTGATTCTACTTTGCAGGGGGCTGGAACTTGATAATCTCTGGAGGTCCCTTCTAACATTCTGTGATTCTGTGGATATCATACGAGAAAAATACATGATTGTGAATATTTTTGTGATGTCACTCAGTGTGACAGCAATGTGTGTAGATGCAGTGGAACCAAGACAGGATGGGAAGTTTAATCCTGCTTTTCTTGAGTCCTTGGTGGTTTTGTGATTTGAATGGGTAATTTAAGCATAATTTAAATATACAGTTCCTTATCTTTTAGCTAATAAAATCATATTCCATAATCAGTAAGTGTTATTAACAAGAATTCCAGTTCTTGAGAACATACTATTAACTGCTTGCAAATGTCTTATTACAAAGAGAGAGGCAGGCTAACAGTACTGCTGTTGATGTGTTGACTAGGCTTGGTTGTCTATCTGGTCAAACAGCTTGCTACACACACAATTTTGTTTGTTTCTGTATGAGAAGCCAGGAAACTTTCAGATGTATATGGTAGCTGAATCTGAACAAAGCTTTAGGGCAAGTACAAAACAAATTGGAAGTCCAGGGCTGTGATTTAGGTGGCAAGGATATGCTGCAAAGATTCAGAGCTTCTATGGGATAGTGCATTCATCTCGTGTAAAAGGACACAATATTAGGTGGTGAAAATTACAGACCAGCTTCCTTGCTTATTTGTGGGAGTAACAAATATTTTAAAATACGGAAATAAGAGAAACATGTATTTGATGTGTTATTTTGTGCAAGGAGCTGAAAGCAATAGTGAAATCTTGACAACTTGTAACCTAGCTAATGACCGTCAGTTCTTTCCTCCAAATTGAGTGCTTAAAATACAGGCAATGTCACT
>VWYK01106478.1:19529-75438 GCA_013399775.1 Semnornis frantzii | reverse complement strand
GGGCTGCAGCCATTGCCGCTCCTCAGCCGCTGCCGCTCCGCCCCTCCGTAGGTGAAAGTCAGCTCGTCCGTGCTGAAGGCCGCGGCCCACCACTACGGCTCGCAGTGCGACCGGCCCAACAAGGAGTTCATGCTGTGCCGGTGGGAGGAGAAGGATCCGCGGAAGTGCCTGCAGGAGGGCCGGCAGGTCAACCACTGCGCCCTCGAGTTCTTCAGGTGAGCGGGGCCCTGCGAGACTGCCCCGGCGGCGGACTGCGCCCAGCCCCTCCGCGGATCCCTGCCCGCGGAGGCTCTGGAGGTGAAGGTGTTTAGGGGCAGCGTGTCCTGGCCGAACTTTATTATTCAAATTCTCGTAGTCCCTGGGCTTAACTAAACGTGCTGCCATCACTGCAGCCTTCAGCGTTGTTGTTTCTTAAACTTTAACTCCTAACTTTAACCCTTGTTTAGCCTTTCACGTAAAGCTCCCTGACCTCAGCTCCAGAGCAGGTTGCTCTTGTTTTTGTTAGGTTAGCAAAAGAATGCTGGGGGTGGAGGGTGGGGGGGTGTCTGAGGCCTGCAACTTCTGTACGTTGCATATACATATGAAATTCAGGAGATGCCCTAAGGTTTGCACTGTCCATCCTCTCTGTTTTATGGGCAGACTGCTGTGAAAGCTCAAGGAGATACAGCACTTGTTTCTTTGACCAGAAATGTGTATTGCAAGGTGTGCATCAGTATCATGTTCTTGAAGGCCAAGTTAGTTAGCTCCAAACATGTCCCATTATATCAACTAGTAATCAGAAACCTCTGTTCTAACCATGTCATATTGAACTTAGACATGGAATTAGTTTGGAAGCATTAAGACTGTGTATTACACACTAACTTATTTGGCAAAACGAGGATCTGCTGAGGAAGAGCTGTGCTCATCTAGCGAGCAAGAAGAAGCTTCCTGGTATCAGTTAAGTTACTGCTATCCCTACTTGTAGATATGCTACCAGTGTTACTTGTATTAGTATCAGATTCTGTTTAGTGATGCTTCAGATACTGACTTCTCTGAGTTCAGACTTAAAACTACAGAAAAGTGCTTTAGTACAGATGGAGGCTTGCATGAGTAAGAGAAAAAAAACCACATTAAAATTATAACACTTGCTAATAACTTTCTTTCTGTGTTCTCTGACAGGAAGATTAAGACACACTGCGCAGAGCCATTCACCGAGTACTGGACATGTATCGACTACACCAACTTGCAGGAGTTTCGTCGCTGCCGAAAGCAGCAGGCAGCATTTGATAACTGTGTGCTGGAGAAGCTGGGCTGGGTGAGACCTGATCTGGGAGAGCTCTCTAAGGTAATGTCATACATTTTTTGACTGGTCAGATTCTCCTCTCTTTTTATGGACACTTTGTCCAGACACGGTCTCAAAGTCTTCTCCCAGCCAGAAGGTGATTCATGAACTCAACACAGGGAGCTTGTGGAATTTACTAGAATTGAAGACTCTCAGTGTTCCCCAGAGTTGCTTTCCTGGAAGACTCACACTTGCTTTAGACAATGCCATTTACTCTTGCTTACGCTTTTCCTGGTGCAGAGACTTTTCCTTTAGGAGGGAAGCTGGCATGCATGTAGAACTACTTTCTTGTTATGAATGAAATATCCCTCCCCTCCCTTTTGTCAGACGTACTCTGGAGATAGGAGCTCTCATCAGATCAACGGTGTGGCCTTAGTGGTGTTTGGTACTTGGAAGTTACTCCTTTAAGTTATGACTCCCTGTAGCTTTTGTTAACTGCTGGGAGAAGTTGTGTCATTTCCTCTCTCTTTCTTTCCAGGTAACGAAAGTGAAGACAGACCGTCCTTTCCCTGAGAATGCTTATCACTCTAGACCTAGGCCAGAGCCAAATCCACCCATTGAGGGAGAGCTGAAGCCTTCTCCATTTGGCAGTAGGCTTTTTTTCTGGTCCTGGTGAAGCTGTAGCTGTGCTGTAACTGAACTACAGAGATGAAGTGCTCGCAAATGGAAACTGTCCTGTGTGCTTGGGGTGTAACTTGAACGATTAAAGAACCCCAAAACATTACGTGGCTTAGTAGACTTCTTTAAACACGCTTACACATCACAGCAATAAAAAAAAATATATTTCCCTGCTTTGCACAGTGATCTCTGCTGCCAGGTAGCCATTGGGACCCTCTTAGGACTAGTAATGTCAGTTGATTGATAGCGACTACCAAGCTTCTCCGAGACGTGTGAATGTAGCCTAAGTCTGTGTTTACTGCTTCAATCAATCCAAGGCTGCCCCAAGACTTCGCTTACTGAGAAGGCTGCCACTTGGATCAAGGAAACCATAAGAACAAACAAGTCATTAATGTCCTTGCTTAGGCTTAGAACTTAACATAGCGACATTTCTAAGAAGAGACTTGTTCTGTACAGGTTTCATCTAGAATTTGTCTTGAAACAAGGGTTTAGTCAAACCTGTGGGTTTTGGGAGGTATGAGGTCAGAACTGTTGCTGCTGTGAAGATCCTTGTTTGATTTGCCAGCCACTCATTCCTCATGCAACCAGGCTAATGGCTTCTGGGGTGTATTTATTTTTTAAATATTTATGGATTTTATCAATTTTTTTTTATAAATTATGTTCCCCCAATTAAAAAATGTCATGCTAAATTTTCAGTGCTACTGAGGAAAACAATCTCCTAAAGGATCTTCCTGTCCCATTAAGCAGTATAAGAAGGTAGCTTGTCTTCTGTCTCAAGGACCTGACTTGGAGGGGTTTGAGGCAGATCTTTCCCATTGTTTCACTGTAATAGGCTTTGTTGATAGAGGAATAAATCAGCCTGGTTTATTTTTACTACAATGTCTAAAAGTTGGATGTTTCACAGGAAGAAGACCATCCACTTCCATCCAAGAGCAAGAACTTTTATTACAGAGGTAGAAGAAACTAAATGAAGTTTTCACAAAGCCAGGGGCAATTTAACCTGCTTCAGACTGGGTTGTGTAGCCTCAGCTAGGGCAAAGACTCAAGTAGTACTTTACTCCTTGAGTAGCCTGACTGCTATTAGGATCTGAACATTTACCATCACCTCATTTAGGGTAGGATTAGACTGTAATAGGTCTGTAGCTGCAGCATGTGTTTCTGATCCCTGAAACTAGAGGGAAAATTGTATAACATTTATCTAAAAATAGCTTGTGCACTGTGTACAACTTTCTGCTTGGGTGTGTGGACTGAAACTCAAAGCAGGTTCTGTGGTATATTTGCATTTTAATGTACACTTCGCGCTGCCTTGGCAGCACCTTTGTCTCAGTCTGAGATGCTGTGCACCTTTACAGCTTCTTGCAGAGCTCTGCCAGCATTTTGGAGCAGCCATGTATTGCTGAAGACAGATAACTCCCTTTGTGCAGAGATGTAAACTGGGACAAGCTTGAGGTCTAATTACATTCAGCTTGAGTGAAATGAGGTTTGGCCAAGTAGAGGAGAAATTGTTCTGGGATGTTAACACGTGTCACATCTGATCTTGTGTTTTTGACCCACTCCAATAGTGAGACAGCCTCAGAGAAAGATTTTTAGATATTACTTACTATGTTTTGCTAATAACATACTATTGTCAGCATAATGTATGAAACATTGCACTGCTGAACATCTGCTTTGGAATAGGCAGGGGCATTCCAGTAGTCAGCCCCTAATCATAATCAAACAGCATTTTCCCATTAAATTGCTTCTGAAAAGAGTGGCATGCATGAATGGGGGCAGGCTTTTAAACAGCCTTTTGCGAACCCCCACCTTTCACTTGGCTAGTGCTGTAAGTGGGGGGGAAAAAAAAGTAGTAGTGATTTATGCTGCAGCCTCAGGTTTAAGATTGTTCCTCTGTTTATGGCAGCTGAATCTACTGCCTCCTGGGTCAGAGGTGGTTGAGGCAGTAACGATGCACTGGCCATGTTCAAAAGTCAGGATTAACGATCTGCTTGCTAAGCAGGAGTGGGCAGGTGAATATACAAAAGAGAGGAGCAGTGGAAGACAATGAAGTGAAGTCAAGTAAAATTCAGCTGCACTGTGTGCGCTTCTTTCATTAACCTTTTTGAGATAATTGCTTCTTGTCTTCATCTCTTTGAGGAAGTATTGCCAGAGGTCTGTCTGTTGGAGCTTTGGACGGTGCCTGTACATAGCGTATTTCTGTTCAGGATGGTCGTGTGGCTTTACTCAAACATAGATGTCCCTTTTGGAGCTGTAATGTTTTCTTGGAAACTTTAGAACAAGTGAATGTCAAGACTGAGTAAAGACCATAAAAGTATTTTTGAGGAATGTATCTTGACACGTTTCTGGCAGATGGAGAGCAGACGCGTACAGATTCAACACAGATACTCTCCTGCCATGTGAGAACTGTTAGTTGTCATGTTATAGGTTCTTATCTCTGCCAGAGTTTCTAATCACGTGTCCAATTAACAAAATGCTAAGCCAGTGTCATGATAGCTTGCCACACCATAGGTTAGATGAGACAGGACTTAATCTGTGCTTTCATGTTCTGGATGGGAAGAGCGAGAGCCTGCTGTGATTTCTAGCCCATATAAGATAGGAGTGTGTGTTTCTGGTGCAGCAGAGCTGCGTGCCCCTGGCACAACAGCTTCCTTCTGAAGGGAAAATCCCCATCCACTGCACCTGGCAGTGCCTTGATCTCAAACAGTTCTGCTTAACTCCCAAGGCAAAAGGGCTGGAGAATGTGTGTGCCCTTAATCAAAAAGGACAGGAGTCCAACTGCTCTATGGTCCTGCTCTGGCAGGGCGGTTGGACTTGATGATCATTTTGGGTCCCTTCCAAACCCTGACATCCTGTGATCCTGTGCTTACAGCCACCACATCTGAGCAAGTGGTGGCAAGTAAGTGGTTTTATTTAGCTCTCCTGCCAGTTTCATGGTGCTGTTTTGTGTCATTTTAGCCATATTACTTTCCCTGAGAAAAAGATTCTTCCAGGAGTCAGCTCAGGTGGAACTATAAAGCATTTGTGAACTAAGTTTGGCTATGGTCATAGTCATTCTCATGATCTTCCTCTGTCTTCAGTTGCAGATAAAATCTAAAAATCCGTCTTATTTATTTCTTTTATTTATTTTCCATCCCACTCATAAGAAAGGAGAAACCTTCGTCTTTTGTACCAAGAATCCATGATTTTACCTTCAGATCAAAGATATTTATGTAAAGACAGAGAAGAAACTTGACACTCAGGTGAGCTTTATAAACCCCTTTTGCAAGGTTGCTGTATCCTCTCGTAGTAGTTCTGGAACTAGAATCCATCCGGTATTAATCGGAGATTTAAGACTCCCTCTTGTGGCTGCATTAAGCTGATCTTGGGCGTCTCGCTGAAGGTTTTGCCATCGTGAAAAGTCCGAAGACTGCTTCAGTGTTGCTGGTAGAAATTTGATTAAGTCTCTTGTCTTTGCTACAAAATTAATCTGATCATTGTCTCGAATTGATTTTTCCTGTACGTGAAAACTCTTGAAGTATGAAGGGAGGAGAGAAAGAAAAATGGTTTGAAGATATTCTGACCACATCAATCACATTTGATGTGACTTAAAAAAATGAAGGCAGAGCCACAGCAGATGGAAATGGTTGGGAATTTCCACTGCGTATTGTATTTGCCTCTCTGAATCCAGAAAGGGGTGATCCTGGTGCTGCAGAAAACAGGATAGCTCCATGCACCAAGCCAGCGCAGGCAGCAGGTTAATTGCAATATTTAACTTCATGTAAAAGCTCATAATTTCTCTTAATTAGGAATAGACATGACCTTGCTCAATGGTCATAATAATGTAATCTTGCCCTTCTGTTAAAAGCTGCATGGTTCCTCACGTGAGTCCTTCCAACTGGAGACTTGATCTAAGTTTGTTCTAAGATGTTCTGCATGGTTGCATGTGGTACAAATAATACTTTGGCAAGGGGAGAAGATCTGAGAAAATACAGAATGGCAAGCTAGAAGAAAAAAGTCTGTAGTGTTATTTTGGATATTAAGGCAGTAAATCAGCCCCACAAGCAGGAGCAGATGCTGAAAGGGTGGTGGCAGGTCAGCAACATTGTTCACTTGGCACTGCAGGGGTTATTCCTGGGTTTGGTTTCTTTCTGCTTTGCCAGCAAGTTTCTCCTCTCCCTTACACATGTTGCAAAAGCTTTGGCAAGACCAAGGCACACATGGGTTCAGGTTGCTCTTGAGCATGATGTCTGCGCTTGATGAGAGTGAAGCAGTGGGAGCAGGCAATGAGGATAGTGGCTGCCTGCACACCCGGGTTTGCCTGGCTGGTCGAGAGCTGCAGGGCTGGGGCAGAGGCAAGTGCTGGGACATGAAGAGTTTTGCTGTCCCTGGCTGGACCCAAGAGTAAGGGCTTAGAGAAATGAGCATTTAATAAGGTAAAAGCTCTTCTGTTTTGCTTGTGTTCCAAGCATCTCCTCACTGCTGCTGCCTTCACTGCCTGCAAAACAGCGTAGATGACGTTTGTCTGTTGCAGATGCCTGAACAAAAGGATTCCAACCTGCGTGTTCCCGTGCTCTTGGCTGGGCTGGCAAATGCAGATGGTTCAAGTGACTGTTTGGTTCATGCTGTGTTCTACACAAATGGCAAACAGCTTTTGCTGGTTTGAGGGGTTTACGTTAATTTCTCCTTTCTCACCAGGGGAAATGAGGGCTGGGAAGAACGGCCATGCCTGTTGCTTTGTTAAGCTTGGCTTTGGCTCTAATTCTGGCACCAAGAAAGGAAATAAAATACAGGGAAGGGGAGCTTTATGAAAGAGCTATGGGTCTGCTCCCAAGTTGATAGGTTAAGCTGTACAAAACACTGACTCTGAGACATTGGTCTAACATTTGTAAAATCAGCATGGCAGCTCTGTTAAGGGCTATGAGTCACCCTGAGGGTGGTTCAGCTCTTTAGAAGCATAGTAGCACAGCCTTCTGCTTCCATGCGAATGGGAGCAAGCATTTTAATGGAGTCAGAATTACCCGTTTGGTTAGAGCACCATTTGACCCTTGCTTTGTTCTCGCTGCCTCCCCTTTGCAGCTGTGTGGAGCGTGGAACCTGACCCATCTTTGTCTGGGAGAAAAGGGCTGGCTGGAGCCCTTGGACCTGAATCACACCGGTTGTAACTGTCTGCCCCCCGCCACCTCTCCTGTCCCCAGCCCGCAGCTCGCTCCAGACTCCCTCATCCGAGCTGTGCCCAGCTGCCCCTGTGGGATGCAGTCAGGTGTGGCTCGACTTGGCTTTGGTTTTCAGGAAGCCGCTGACAGCAGGCCTGACCCTAGCCATGTGCACGCAGCGGGAGGCTCTGCCTGTCCCCAGGCGCGGCTCGGCCGCTCGTGGCAAGCCTCTGCTCCAGGCTAAACAGAGGAAGGTGAGGGTCAGCAGCCGAGAGCTCTGCCCAAGACTCAGGAAGCACATTTTGGCAGAGGAAAGAAATACAATACAAGCAGGGAGGGAAACTCAGCTTCCATCCAACCCCCTCCAAGAAGCTTTTGGCTTCTTACAGCTGCTGGAGTCTTTACTACCATTATTGGGCTCTTTATTGTTGCAGGTTTCACGTGTTTGTTTTGTGTCTTTTACACCAGTGTGTTGCGAAGGGGAAAGAATGAAGCAATACAGGAGTAGCATAGACTGGAGGGTAGGGCCCTGCACTAGGAGACAGGCAACTGGCTTCCCTTTCCTGCCTGTCACTATCTTATTGTGTGGCCTTGGGGCATGTCACTTCCCTCTGTGCCCTGGCTCCTCAGTGTGTTGAGGTGGTTCCACCCAAGAGGCACTGTCCGTTGTTTACTCTTGTCTTTGTCCTTGTGAAGTGTCTTAGGGGAAGCTCTGCATGGCCATGGCAGGCACGGACTCATGGCCTGAGGGGAGCCACAGTCTCTGTTGTTCTTCTCTGGATCAAACAGCAGGAGCCACATACAGCCAGTGTGTGCAGGTGGGGAGAGAAGTGGTGGTCGAATCGCCCTGCCCTCGTCAGTCTGTGTGGCAGCTCCCTACTGTTTGAAACACTTTACAGACTCTCCACTCTGCCCTCTGTAAATGTGCTGGCAGGCAGACAGCTCTGCGAGTGTGAAGGCAGTTGGAGATCTCTCTTCCTGAGAGATAGAAGATCACTCAGAAGTGTCGTTCTGAGCAGTCTGGGAAGGGTATTCCCCGGGTTTGAACACCACAGGTCTCTCCTGCCTTTCAGACATCGTAAGGGTAACACTCAGCAAGGGCAACACTCTGCTTTTGGCCCTAAGCGGTTCTTTGCAGCAGAGGCAGTGCCATGTGAGGAAATGGCTGTGTACAGGGTGCCAAGGAGCAAGGGAGATGGTTACAGGAGCAGAAGTCCCAACACATGCAGCACCAGTGCACAGTGCTTGTCCTGGCAAGCACTTCACTGCTTCCCATCATCACTTGCTCAGAGACTTTGTTTCTTTCAGCCATGAGTGAAACCAGTTGTGGGATGTTGTGTTCAGGGCATGACATAATCTGAGTCTGGGATTCTGCTGGAGGAATCCTTTTGAAGGTTTAGTCATCTGGCTAATTACAATGAGATGATGAAGGTGCTGCTCTCTAAATGATTAACAGTTAATAAGCGGAGGTTTCTGCTGTCTTGTGTTCTTGTGAGGAAGCAAACCAGAGCAATTCTGGCTACATCAGTGACATTTTCTGTAGCAAGAGGTCTGTCAGAGGCACGCTAACATCTTTTTTCAAGGCTGCTGTCCGTTTCTGTGTTGCTGGTAGCAGATAATTTGATTAAAAATGTTAAGTCCTTTCTTTGCTGCTTTCTCTGTCTGTTGCCTCTCTGTGTTTCTTTAAGCCCAAGCAGTGACAATAGCCTGCAGGATTTATTTGCTGTTTGTTGACATTTTCACTTTCTGATGTGCATCTTTACATTACCCTGCGGTGTTCAGCTTGTGTCAGCCACAGAAGGATGGTTTGAAGGAATGCAGCATTAGCTGGAAATGTCCCTTTCATCCTCACTCCCTCCCAAAATACCCCCACATCAACACTCTTAAAAAAATCTGAGTTTTAATGTCAGTTTCCATATTTAGTCCTGAAAGTATTTGCTCTCTCGTCCCTGAGAGGATGTGCCACCACACATCATCTGTAGTAAGTCTCTCGTGCCTCACTCTCTTCGGCCTACATCTCTGCTGCATCTCAGTGTTCTTGCCAGCATGGACCTGTGTGCTGCCTTCTTGTCTCCTGCTGGTTCTCAAGGGCTTCCCTAGAGTTGTAGGTGGGGTCACACAGGTTGGTACCACACCTAAAGCTTTAGCATCCGCAACTCATAGGTGTGAATGTGCTGAATAGAAGCTGCCAGAGGTGAAGGTATGAATGTGGGAAAGTGATAGGAGAAGGTTCTGGGCTGAGTGGAAAGCTGGTAGGAGGAGGTAGCTGTGTGACATCCCTGTGACTGTGAGAAACCTTAGTAGCTTTAAGCCACATCTTGGGGTTTCTTTCAGCCATTGCAGGCAAACTGCCCTGTGGATCTAGTGGGGGAGAAACTAAGCTCCAGAAGCACTGCTGGAGCCTCATGTCCACCTGTCTCCAACATTTCCAGAGTTCTGGCAGCTCCTGATATGCAACCAGAGCTACTGGGTCCTGGCACTAGGCCAAGCCTATTGGTGGGATGTGGGTGGTTGGGCCCCGGGATGGCAGGCAAGGGCTGTTGGAACAAAACTGAATCGAAGTGATTCTTTTCCTCTCCCCTTGGCCTGTGAGGAAATCTTTTTCCATTTACTATAAAACATGGTCCTTAATAGTGCTGAAGTGTTCTATGTATTTTAAATAAACATGAGTGGATTTGAGCCCAGGAGGACATGAAAGAATGCAGCATTTGCAGGGTACCGACCCGGCACACATGTCAGCAATTTGGCTGCCTTGTGTACTTTGGCTTTTAAAAAAGCATTTAAAAGTAAACAAATGAAGGAAAATCTGGCAGCTGGATTTCAAAGTAAATTGCTTTCAGCTGATATACCCCCATTCCAGCTTGCTTGGGTAGTATGGAGCCATACACATCCAGAGAGAAGAGTGGGGGCCAAGGAGAAGAGAGGGGGTGGGAGAGAGAACAAAAGCAGGGAAGTTCTGTGGATTTAATCCTTCTATTTCCTTCCTTTGCACCAAGCACTCCCTGCCCATCACTGCCCTCCTGTCAGGCAGGCAGGGTAATGCTCCAGACAGCAAAGTATGCTCCATCTTCTCTCAGCCCCTGTTCTGCTGGGCTTTGTCTGCCGTCCATCAGCCCTGGAGCAGGGATGGGAGGGGATGGGATGAACAAGGATAGAACAGCATTAATTGGCAGATCTAAGCCTTACACTCAGCTGTGACCTGCAGCTGCTTCAGGAAACCCCCAACCCTGTCACTGCCCCACCAAGCATGGGGAGAGCCCTGTCCCACAGCCCCAAATCCCACAGGCCAGCAGGATGAGCCTGTCCCTCGAGGGGGTCTGTGCAGCCATGGGCCAGGGGCTGCCAGTCCAGGGAGGGCATCACCCCTGTGCCGGCGGAGGGAAGCGGAGCTGGGAATGGCAGAGATAACAGAGTCATTAGGGGAGCGTCAGGCCCCACTCCTCCGGAAGGGCCTTGGTGCATCCCCAGAAGGAGGGGGCCCGGCACACGCTGACAGATAGTGAGGAGGTCCCGGGCTGGACAAAGAGGGGAGGTTGCTGAGGTCACGCTTTGGCTCAGCTTTGGGCTCCTTCTGCTTTGACTCGCATTTCCTCAAGTTTATAAAACTTTCTGCGGGTTGGTTCATTGGAAAGGGCAGAGGAAACTGGGGGGTCTCAAATCCTGGCGGTCTGAGGCCAGGGCAGGGCTGCTCCAAGCCCTCTCAGCAGACCTTGTCTGTGTGGAAAGTGTGCCTGGGACTGTGAGAGGTGCATGCTGTGAGCTCGGGGTGAAGACAGCAGTAACCAAGCTCCCTTAGGGCCTTCTAGTGGTGATGTGGGCTCCTGCTGCCACATGAGAGTGCCCCAGTGTTAGTGCTGCAGGTAGGGATGCCATGGCTTCAGCACCTCTGTGAGCCTGGTGGGCTTCAGCACACCATGGAAAACCCTGAGGTGACCTTAGTATGAGCACAGTGGCTTGTGTTCCTATGTGACAATGCCTATGACTGGTGGGCCCTGTCTGCATGGGCAGCTGTGGTATTTGCCCACTTCTTTGGGAACCCAAGCCATGCTTCAGGTGATGCCAACACTCACAGCATGCCACAGTGCCACCCCAGTGCTGCCATGCACCCATGAACTGGCGAGAGAGGCAGGTAGCAGCAAAGGAGACAGTGTGCCTGAACAGTGCTCGGTTCCCTGCATCTTGCTACAGGAGCCAGCTCTGCTGCTCAGCCACGTGCTGTGGACATAACTCCGCAACACTCCGAGCAAGGGAGCAATTAGAATCATCTCCTCTAGTGGCTTTTCTCCTCCCTATAACTCAGCAAATGAGCTCCCTAAATCTCCTGGCAGTGCAGAGGTGTTGCTAGCTGTAACCTGCAAGGCTTCTGGGTGAGTAGTGCGGAAGGCAGCCAGGGTTCAGCCAGTTTCTCAGCATGTGCAGCCATGATCAGAGCCAGTGAGGCTGTGTCCAAGCTCTGGCATGGCACTCATTATCCCTTGGCACTGGAGGCCCCTAGCAATGCTGTTGGCATTTGGCAGCATCCACATGCACCTGCCAGCACCAACAGGCTCACCGGCAAATTATTGGCTCTTATTCATGTGATGGAAAGTAATTTTTTGGGCCCTTTCTCCTCTGCTGCCCACACAGGCTTCAGCACTGTGCCCTCACTGGTAGCAGATAGGGCTGCTGAGCTTTGCTCTGGACTGGGAGGCACATCTGCGCCCTCCAGATTCTGCTAGCCTTAAATTGTCCCCCTGGATATCAGTTTTGAGAGTGAAGCAGCTGAGTATGGCCTTCACCCTGCCTTCCACTAGCTGTAGGACTCAGGGTCTTCTCCATGCTGGAAGCAGCCACCCTGCAGCTGGACTGGCTCTGGGAAACTTTGTGGCCCCATGGCATATGCACCCTGGGGACCACTTTGCTTCTCCCTCTTCACACAAGATTTGTGCTCTCCCTAACTGGAGTTTGCTGTTTGCTCTGTCTGAAGGAAAATGTGGAGGTAGCCACTTTCAGACCCTCCACATGCTGGTTCCAGAGTGCTGACAGGCAAAGACAGCTGTGATAGGTGAATGGAAATCAAGAACCAAAATCCCTGGGGTAGAGCTGATGTGAATAGGTGTGAACATCTCCATCTGACTCAACCACTCTGAGTCCTTTACCAATGACAGAGGTCAGACAAATACATCTCAAGAAGCCAACCATTTGATTTTTACTCCTGATCTAGTTTTCACCCAGCAGCTGGTAACAAGGCAGCTTTGGGTCCAGCTAACCTGGCCTATCACTGCCTGAAGGTGCCAGTGTGTATGGTAGGGGAGTGGGACCCCAGAACCAAGAGGAGAAGCTGCACCAGGGGATTTCTCTTTGCACCGAGGCTTGTGGGCAGCCCTGCACTGGCCACGAGTTCACAGGAAAGAGGCTTTAATGACAGAGGACTCTGGATGCAGGCAGCAGCTCTCCATGGCACTGGGGAAGAGGTGACACAGAGAATTTGCTCTGTGTGCATGAGTGGCTGTGAGTACAAGGTGGGGAATGCTGCACCCCCCTTTGGCAGGCTGTAAACAACCCCCAGCACAGACGCTTGCTCTGGATGTCCCTGTGATTAACGGGAAGAATATGTAAATGTATATGGCTGTTGCCATGGCTACGGCAGGAATCCCGGCTGGTGCTGGGGAAGGCAGAGCCTCTGGCCCAGCCTGGGTCAGGATTTACATTCTGGGCACGGCGGCACCCCGTGCACCCCATATCAGGAGCAGCTGGCCTGTGCCAACCCCTGTGCCACTGTGGCATCCTCAGTGTATCCAGGGGGACAGCACCTTAGCATTGTCCAACCACTCACCATCCTGCAGCCACCAGCTGCTGCACAGCAACTTCAACCCAGGGTACTCCGGCCTCGTGCCAAGACAGCTGCACCCCTAGACTGGTCATGGGGTCTACAGGGAGAAAACACCCTCACAGAAGGGATATCCCTCAGGTCCCCCAGTCAGGGCTTGTCCCACAGCTGCAGAAAGCTGGGTGCCACGAGGAGACGGATATAGATGAGGATGAGGAAGCCAAATGTTCCCATGCCCATCCTACTCCAGGTGCACCAAATCCTCAGAACGACCCAGCCCTGCTCCCACCAGCTGCCTTCTGGATGATGCTATAAAGCTGGGAGGAAAGAGAGGCTTCCCCAACATGGAGCCTGTGGAGCCTGTTTGCCTGCAACTCTGGTGAGTGCTGTGGGTTCAGGGCTGCAGGAGGATAGGTTGTGCCTTAGATTTGGCTGTGTCCCTGGCATGGCTGTCATGAACCCTGGCAGGTTCTGTTGGTGGGCATAGCATGTGCTGTTGGCAAGTGTTTGTGCCCCTGCATGAGCTGGGATGGACCAAATAGCAGTAGCTAGAGGGCAAAGTTGAAACCCACTGGTGTTGCAGCACTCAAAATCTAAACTTTCCTGGTTACCTGTTGTTTGCACATTTACCTCTGTCATGTGAACTATGTAAAAGGGTTCTCCTATAAATGCAGAAGTGTGGAAAGGGTGAGAGCTGAACCTGCACCAAATGCAGCTGGCACTGCAAATGACATTGCCAGGCTGTGGCCCTTCAGGCTATGGAGATTGCTCAGGGATGGGATTCACCCCAAAATGGTTCATTTCCATACTGATTTTCATGCTATTTTGCAAACTTGTCTTGAAACAAGACCGCAGGTTGCTCCTCCCAAAGTGAATCCTCTCCAGGTGTGGCCACTGCGGGGGGGGGGGGGGGGGTGGGGGTCGTGCAGGAACTCCAACCCTGCAGCTCCCTCCCTGGGTTTCTCTGCTGTTCAAGGGCTTGGCTGTTGCCTATGGCAGGCATGTGTGGCCCAGCTCTCTCTGCTGTTTCCTTATAATTTAAGAGCCTTCCTCACATTAATCTTTTTATTTTTATTTTGACAAATGCGTGTTTCCAGGAAGTTGCTGAGGTCAAAGCAGCATCTGTTGCTTGTTATTTTGGGGGATGCAGAGGGTCTTTGTGAGGGTTTCCAAAGCAACAAGGAATTAAGTGGTTTGTAAAGCAGAGAGCAGGAATGAGGAGCGGGCTGGGGCTTCCAGAAAGGCAGCTGAAGATGCTGATGAAAATCAGATCAGCTCAACTCTATTTTCTTGGAAACTTGATCTGTTTTTCTTGTACAACTAGCAGCCTGACTCCTGTATTTCAAGGGCTTGGCCACCATAAACTCTGCTTCAACTCTGGGATTAACATGGGCCTGGTCAGCCTTGGTGTCCCCAGGTTGCACTGTGCCAACGAGGACACAAGTTCTGTGGATTGGTAGCAGCTCTTGGGAGCATCAGTGAAGGTCCTGCAGTGCAGTTCTGTCTGGGAACATGGGCAGGACACCCCCAGGATGGGCAACACACTACACATCCCTCACCCCCTTCTGTCTTGGGGATGGGTCTCGTCCCCTAATATCACACCACGAGTCGTCCAGTGCACCCCGTGGGGGACCCGTGGCAAAAGCTGCTCTTTTTTTCAAAACAACCTAAGGAGGGTCTGGTGCCAAGGCGAGGGCAGTGAGGAGCTCAGGAGATTTATCGCTGAGGAAATACTTTCTCCAGTGAGGGCCGACGGCCGCAGCAGGAACAATGGGAGATTCGCAACGTGAACAAAGCTGATTTCGTTCTTCTTTTTATCAATGCGTTTTCCTTGCGGATCCTCCCTTCCTGGAAGTGGGAGATGCAGCTTCCCCCGCGCGCCGGCCGTGTAATCAGCAGGAATGGCCATATCCTGGCTGGGAAGCGAGCTGTGAAACGCTGTCGCCCGCCGTGATTTATGAGCCCGCGGCAGCGGCCAGCGGCAGAGCTGGCCTGGGGACAAGGTGCCAGGGCGCGTGCAATATCCACGTATTCTTTCTCCTTCTTGCTGTCTCCCCCGGGAGCTGCCGGAGGAAGTTAATGGATTAGACACACACGTTCCACTTGATTTTTATTTTTTATTGCCATGTCTCTCCAAATGCCTTTAGCAGACGTGTGAGCACAATGGGGTCGGGCGGTGAGCGTCCCGGGCGGGCAGCGGGGCAGCGGCCTGCCTGGAAAGGTCAGCGCAGAGTGCTTGCTTGGGGACGTGGGGACAGCCTGTCCTGAGCGGGTTTAGTCGTCCTCCACCAAGGAGGGCTCGCAGGATCAGTGCTCAGCACTGGCTTCTTGCGGCAGAGGGACAGAGCTAAGGTGACTCCGGCTCCTCCACAGCCCGTGCTGTCAGCACCTTGCCCATGGGCTTATCGACACCCGCTGGAGGCAGGTCTCCAGCCAGGTCTCTCGCCATGCCCAGAGCTGTAAGGTCCTTCCTGGGGGTGCTCACACCTGCGAATCTGGACACTTCCACTGTTAGGCTCGCGCTCCTGCCACACCGCATTATACAATCCTCGTCCGATACCGGGAATATGAAATAATTATTCCAAGTGATCAGATTTTAATTATGCAACACAGAAGATGATTATTGTACGCCAAATTGGTGCCGAGTGCTTAGTTATGTATATGCCAAATTTAGTCTATACTATTATACCCAGTGGGTGGCCTTAGACAATCAGGAAGTAATTAGTTTTGCTGGAGGTTGTTCGCCTGCCTGGTTCGCTGTGCTGTCTGGGGAGCGTCTTGCTGCGCTCCGTGAATACCGCGGGCTGTGAGTTCAATACCGTCTTTTTGTGACAAGCTAATAAGCTGTCTGCATGGCGGCCTGTAATTAGCGCTGTCGATATTCATTTGCAAACGGAGACCGCGCTGAGCGGCTCTGCCGATGGCGTTTCCCTTTGTCGGGGCTCTCGGCCGGTCTCTCCTCTCCTCCGAGGAGCGGCGATGGGCGTGGAGGGGTGGGGATGTGGTCCGGCGTGCTCATGGGTGTGCAGCACCCGCAGGTCCCCGCCGAGGGATGCACCCAGACATAAGGGTTTGAGCCCCCAAGACTGGAACCTGCTCCTCACCCATCCCCACGCCAGCCTGACACCATCTTTCATGAGGAGAGCTGCTGTTGGCCCTGGCTGAGAGATGTCTCAGTGCCCTGTCCTGTGGTGCTTGTTGGAAAGGCTGAGCTGGTATGGGGTGTGTGGTGTAGGGGAGATGGGCATGTGCTGAGGCTTTCGGTGAAGTGGTTGTCCCCACAGACATAGACACTGCTGGGCAGTGCCAGGCTGCTACATGGTCACACCTTTCTGGGTGGCCTGGTCCAGACTCATCTGTTGAGGCCTCCCATGTGGAATTGCTGGGGACGTGGGGCTGTGTTGGCTGGAAGGTCACTGGGGCCACTGGGACACTTACTCCCAGAATGCTGCCTGCAGCTGGTCAGTGCCGTGGGGCTCTCTGGGTACTGGCTGCATCCGCAGGGGCAGCCCAGATCTGCCAGGCAGGAATTGTCTGAAGTACAGAGCAACTTTTACCTCTGTTACACAAAGGAAACTTTCCTTCTCTTTTTGTCGGAGATGCTCACTCCATTGAGATGATTGGCATACTGGAGAGCTGAGAAACTAAATTGTTTATACACTAATGAATAGAAGCTTGATTGCAAGATCCTGTTTGGAAAATTATAGTGCTGAATTGAAGCCGTACAATTACATCCAAAATGCTGCATATTCATTTCATCTGCTTTGCATAGAGATTAACAAGCGAGCCCTAAAGCAGACTCTGAAATTAAAGCTAACACCAGATTTAGTCACAGGTTACAAACTAAATGGCATTGTTTGATGGATATGAATCTTTACCACCTGCCTGCCTGATGATTGCTAGCAGCTTACCAGACAGCAAAGGAAAAAGTTTCTTCCATGAAGGAAGCATAATAAGATGCTGGGCTGGAAGTGCCCCCTCCCAGTGTGGGTGGCCCCCCCAGGCAGATGTCTGCAGTGGGCTTGGGGAAAGGGCTTCCTGCTCCTTGTTCCGACATGTGGAGGCTGCACCCACTCTGCGGAGGGATGGAGAATGGCCTCAGGACCCTGGCTGAGGTCCTGGGAGCCAGGTCCTTCTAGCCTCCAGGGCTGGGCTGGGTCCCTCTAGCTGAGTGCCACCTTCTGCATTGAGGGACAGTCTTACAGGGTCCCTGTCTGTCCTGGAGTCTTTGTGCTGGATTGTCCATGGGTTCCCTTTCTCACCTCAGAGGGACCAGAGCAAGGTTCTCTTGTCCCTCCTGGCTGTGGGCAGTTCCTGTAGGGTCCCACCATCTCTGCACATGGCCAGTCCCATCCTACTCCACAGCACAGGACTTTGCTATCTGCCTCCTCCCACTGTGATACTCTCATCCCATGTGTTTGGGACAGGATTTATTTTGGGAGCAGAAATGAAGAGCAAAGGAGGTGTGTGAGGAACAGGGCCCTGCCTGGGGGCTGTGGCAAGCAACTGTGTTTCGTGGCAGGCAGCATGGTGAGGGTATGGAATATTTGCATTGGAAATGGGTCCCATTCCTGACCAAGGAACCTGTCCCCAGTGTGGCAGCATGTGTGAGGCCACAGGATCTCCTGCTGTCACCAGCACTGTGAGCAGGAGCAGATGGGGCTGCCAAGACCTGTTTGAAGTGCGGCTGTAGGGCAGGGAGGTTGCACTGGCTCAGGGCAGGGAGGTTGCACTGGCTCAGGGCAGCCTTCATTTCCAGCAGGGATCTTCCTTCTTTGGGAACACCCAGGGGGTCCCCACTCTGCACTAGTGGCTTGGGATTCCATGCATGCAGGCCCCAGTAGGGCAGAGACCATGACACTTGCTCTGCAAATCAGACACCTTTATTATTTCTTTCTTTAAAAGTCAGTTACCAAACTGCAGTGTACTTGACTCCTATGGATAGGCTGGTCTGTCTCTACTGCACTATGGGACAGCCCAGCCATAGCTTTACAAGCCCCAAGCCCAATCATTGGTAGTGATGCCACCACCTCCTCCTGGCCAGCTCTGGCATCATGGCTGGCTCTGGAGTCCATGTCCTGTCACCTTACATCTCCTCCCACCATGGGAGAAGCAGTGTGCCAGGAACAGGCGATGTGACTGCTCCAAGCCTCTATTTCTCTTCACACTTCCTCAAACTCAACCCTCCAACACTTTCCCAATACTCTCATGAACAACCGAGGGGAACAAGCATCTCCTTGGGCCCCTCCCAACACGCCCAGGTCAAAGGGGACACATGGCACCACCAGGGCCTTGCCTCACCCTTCACCCAGGGTTGGGCTTCCTCCTTAAACCTGAACTCATCCCAGGACACTGACTTCTGAGACCAAACCCAAACCATACCATAACACCCTAAAATCAGCACAGTCAGAGCAGCCTCCTGCCTGCCACTCAGAGAGGCACAAGAGGGCTCTCCTACCCCAACCCCAAGACATGGGATCTTTGTGGGGGTCACTCACCACAGCAGCAGGCTCCCAGGGCCAGCCCTGCACCCAATTAATGATGTTTGGGGGGTGGCCCCAGCCTGGGTGGGCAGTGGGTGCTGGGGAGTAGGAAAAGGCACCTGTGGAGGGAGACTTTGCCATATAGTGACACAGTGGTGGGGCTGCTGTCCCCCAGAAGCAGGGCTGGGGTGGG
This sequence comes from Semnornis frantzii, assembly GCA_013399775.1. NCBI lineage: Eukaryota > Metazoa > Chordata > Aves > Piciformes > Ramphastidae > Semnornis > Semnornis frantzii. Next base: position 56,885 of record VWYK01106478.1, on the reverse strand, counting down.
CACGGTGTGGCACTGGTGGACACAAGCTGCCCTAGAGAGATCTGGCCTGTGGCAGTGTGGCGGCATTGTGGCATCCACTTTGGGGAGCCAGGCAGGAGAGTGGCACCATGCCCATGCCACACAGTCCTGCTCACACAGCTACCACAGGTGGTGGCTAACGAACTGGGTTAGTGACAGCAGCCTTGTGTCTGGATGTTCACTACCTGGCCCTGTGCCATGCCTCTGCCCAGGGGCTCCTGTTGTTCAAGTCCCAGAAATGTTTTTGCCATGGAGCATCCCATGGGGAATGTTGGCTAAATGGGAACCTCCCCGAGTCCATCGCTGTCCAGGGTGCCCTGGCCTTCAGCAGTGCTGTTGGCATCCATCTGCTGCGGGAAGGCTGGGGCTGGTGTGGGCTGCCCGCAGCCACTTGGCCAGCAGAAGGGACATAGTGATGAAAGAGAGAGCTGCTTGGGGAGCAGCACCTGTGGCTGTGTGATAAGGGACAAACTGCAGGTGGGAGGACAGGTCAGCAGGAAGGCAGCATGAGCTGGTGCAGACCAAGGGCAGAGGCTGCCCAGGTCACATCCTGCATGGCAGGCCCCCATACATGGCAGGAGGAGCTGTTGTGTGGGTCAAGGACAGCAAAGAGACCTGCCTCCCAGCCTGGGCAGGACCCTCAACCCTGGCCTGCCAGCTAGCTGCCACCTATAGCTGTCCCACTAAGGGGGGATCCTGCTGGTCCCCCTGGCAGTGTCCAGCTCTGTTTCAAGCAACTCGTCTTCTGAGAAGCTGATGTGCAAGCAGGTGTCATCTGCAGGGGAGAAGGGCAGTGTGCTGTCCATGGGGCTGGCCAGGGCAGCCAAGTCCTTGGCCAGAGCCTCGCTGGCTGCAGGGTTGTGGATGCCGGCCAGGGGGGACATCTGCCCACTCTCTCCAGTCCTGTCCTTGCCCAGAGCACGTTGGCAGGTCCTGGCAGGGATGGGCTCCGTGCTGGAGGCAGCACTTGGTGCAGGAGTCCTTGCCTCAGGGTCCAAGAGGGTGAGTGAGCTGGCAGTGATGCTGGTGAGGTTGGAGACACTGGAGCTGGGCAAGCTCAAGTGGGCAGCACCTTCGGACTTTGCCTCTACTTCCAAGCTCGGGGAGGTCTTGCTTGACCTTTTGCGTAGGATGGGTGGCGGAGGGTTGAGCTTGGGAATGGGCTGCTGCCGCCTGGGGAGCAAAAGCAGAGAGGAAATGATGGACAATGACAATAGGTGGCTTGGGTCAGCTGCCCCAGGATCTCCGAAAGAGCTTTGCTGGGTCCTGTTAGTGCAACTCATCACCTACACACAGCAGAGCACTGGGAGCCCTGCTGGGCAGCAGCGGGGAGTAGAAGGGTCTGCTTGGGGTGTTGCCACTCCAGCTGGTAGGAGATGGAGGTGGTATACCCTACCTGTCCTCATCCCCTCTGTCCATGTCATCTGTCTTCTGCCGGCTGCTCCCGTTGAGCAGAGCGAACTCGCTGACCTCGGAGCCCTCCACACGCCGACCAAGCCCATCCTGCCCCTCCAGCACAGCCAGGCACTCGTCCCCATCCTTGCTGCTATAGCCATGGCCTCTCCTCTCCAGGCCAATGAGGCTGAGGTAGGAGCCCCCAGGGCCCAGGGCTGGCAGTGAGCCAGGGGCCACAGGACTGCCCAGGATGCTGGCGGGGGTGGAGGTGGATGGCAGGTGGACATCCAAGCTGTAGTGGTTCTTCAGGTTCAGAGAGAGGGATTGAGCCAGGGACAGGTTTTGCAAGGAGCGGTCAACTGGTGAGAGAGGGACAATGGGCCATCAAGACATGTGAACCACTAATTCAGCTTCTCCTCTGGACCTCGAGGGGTGCGGAGATGCTCCAAAGCCTCCAGGAGCCTGCTGGCATGGTACTAAGAGTATCCCAGCTGCTCCTTGTAACTGCAAGGGGTGCAGAAATGCTCTGAAGTCCCCCAAAGCCTGCTAGGCTCACAGTGGGAGCATCTTAACTGCCCCCTGGAACCACGAACAGTGCAGAGATGGTCTGACAGTATGGTGCTGAGTGCCCCAACTGCTTCCCAGGACACCAAGGGGTGCAGAGATGCTCCAAAGCCCCCCAGAACCTACTGAGATGGTACTGTGGGAACTGCTCCCTGGGACTGTAAGGGGTGCTGAGATGAAACAGAGGGATGGGGCCGGACACATCTCAGCACCCAAACAACTCCAGTGCAGTGGCCACTATGCTCACCTGGTTGCCTGTGTTGCTCCCGGGCTTCCAGCACTGTCAGCTGCCGCACCAGCAAGGAAACGTGCTGCAGCAGATCACGGTTGGTCAACAGGAGCTGCCGTACCCGGGCCTGCGCTTCGATCCGTGCTGCCGTTTCGGCGGCCAGTTGGTCCTTGAGCAGCTGCACCTGTGGGATGCAGGGATGGATGCGGGCGGATGGATTGATGAGGAGGGGTACGACGATGCGGGGATGGCCAGGGGCGGTGCGGGCCGAGCCCGAGCATCTCTGCGATTCTGGCATCAGCCGCGCGGCGGCCCTCGAGCGCCCCCTGCTGGCCTCGCTGCGGTACCCACCGCGTCCCCTGGTTCCCCGCTCCCGGACCTGCTCGGAGTGCGGCTGCTGCTGCCGAGAGTGTAGGTACCGAGTTTCTCGCTCTGACGGTGGTTTGGAGGAAAACACTCGGGGAGGATGGCTTCCAAAAATAAGTGAAAGGGTATCTGGGGCCTCTGGAGTTCGCCTGTGACCTGCCAGAGTTGTCTGGGCTTAGGTGTGCAGCCAGCTCCATGTCTGAAAGCCGAGCTACACTGTGAGCTATGCAGGGCCTTCTGTGACAGGACGAGGGCTGATCGTTTAAAGTAAAAGATTTAGACTAGAGAGAAGGAAGACGTTTGTTATGCTGAGGGTGGTGAGACCTTATTGCAGGTTGTCCAGAAATGTGGTAGATGTCCCATCCCTGTAACTGTTCCAGATCAATATGTTTGGGGTGCTGAGCAATCTGATTTAGTTGCAGATGTCCCTGCTTAGCAGGGGGGTTGTACTAGTTGACCTTTAAAGGTACTTTCCAACCCAAACCAGTTTGTGATTCCACAATTCTATGCTGCGAGATGTGCTGTAAACAATGCTGCAAGCAACACTGCAAGCTACGCTGTAAGCAATGCTGCAAGGAATGCTGCAAGCTACACAGTGAGCTATGCTGTAAGCAATGCTGAGAGCTGTGCTGCGAGCTGCCTGGATTGCTCACACCTGTCCGCACTGTCAGCCCAACCTTGCCAGAGGCTGGAGCAAGGAAAGCGAAAGGCCTGATGCCACCCAAGGGGAGGGCAAGACGCGTACCTGGGCCACAGCCACCTGCGTCTGCTGCTGCTGCTGGAGGAGCTGCTGCTGGAGCAGCTGGAGGCAGTGCTGGGAGGCCAGTGGGGTGATGGAGGCTGAGGAGCAGGGGCTGCTTGGGCTGAGCAGCTGCTGAGAGCTGGCTGGGTGGAGGGAGTAGTTCTCGGCATCCTGGGCACAAAGAAATGGGCTGGATGAGTGCACCGACTAGCTCAGGCTGAGATTTGGATCATGGTTCCCCATGGCACTGAGTCTAGGACAGCAGAGTGGACCCCACATGCCTGGCACCAAGGGGCGTGTTGGGACAGCCCAAGCCTTGGTGTCAAGCGCTGTATGACTACATCATCCCCAGGACAGCTGTTTTGCTCTGGCCCCCAGTGGGCTGGCAGGGCTGTGCTGTCTGCATCTGGCCATGATTCCAAACAGGGAGCCAACAGGGAGTTACCCAAATACCCCACTGCCTCCCTCATGATGCAGCTGCCCAGGCTAGCCAATTTCTTGTTGCCCGAAGCATTTGCCAGTGACAGCAGTGGTTCAGTGTCACGGCTATCAGCAGGTTAAAAGGCTGCAGTGGTCCTAGTCCTTGGGGATGTCCCATGTGAGACAGGCAGTCTCATCTCAGAGCAGCCCTTGACCCATCTGTGAGCCCCCACATCCCAGTGTGGTGTTCAGAGCCCAGGCTCTGCAGTTTGGCACAGAGTGGGTGAGCTTGCAGCCACCTCACTTGCCTGGGGACTGTGTGGTGGCCCCATGCGTGGCTCACCTGGCCCTCCATAGCACCAGGGCTTTCAGCATGCAGCCCAGAGCCAGGCAGGCTGCCTCCCACACTGGCAATAGGGTGTTTAAAGATGGTCACCCTCACAGCATGCCCCAATCCTGCCCCCTGCCCTGCCCTGCTTGGGCAGCACAAGAAAGCTCTGCCTTTCCAGCCCTGGAAATGAATCCCATCGAGTGCATTTCACTGCAGCTGTTCTCAGCCAGGCTCCATGCCAGATGATTGTGTGAGGCGAAGCAATTCCATTCAGGCCGCCGGGAAGCGCTCATGGAGCTCTGTGGAGCAGCCATTCCTTAGGGCAAAACCACGGCTTGGCCAAACGTGCCCTGGGTGCCTCTTGAGAATGGGGGGTGAGGAGAGCTGGGGGTTGCTGCAGGGCAACAGATGAGTGACTGCCATGGAGTGGCACTAGGGGCTCAGAAGTGCACCCTGCGCAGTGGGGCAATCATCACTTGCCAGAGTTTCCACCTGTTCTGTGGATGCTGCTGTGGGAGGGGAGGTTCTGCCCTGCTTCCCCTTTCCAGCAGTGGCTCTAGCAGAGCCCCCTGCACTCTGCTCAGCTCTTACGGGTTGTGTTTGAAGCCCACTCAGGTCTGCACTGTGGCCCCACTCCAGTTCTGTCTTCCCCCTGCCCTGGCACTGGCACACAGCTTAGCTGTAGGTAACCTGGGTGCTGAACATCCTGTCCTGCCATGGGGGCTGTGAGACCAGGGAGCCAGGAGGGAGAACCTGCAGCAGANGCGTACCTGGGCCACAGCCACCTGCGTCTGCTGCTGCTGCTGGAGGAGCTGCTGCTGGAGCAGCTGGAGGCAGTGCTGGGAGGCCAGTGGGGTGATGGAGGCTGAGGAGCAGGGGCTGCTTGGGCTGAGCAGCTGCTGAGAGCTGGCTGGGTGGAGGGAGTAGTTCTCGGCATCCTGGGCACAAAGAAATGGGCTGGATGAGTGCACCGACTAGCTCAGGCTGAGATTTGGATCATGGTTCCCCATGGCACTGAGTCTAGGACAGCAGAGTGGACCCCACATGCCTGGCACCAAGGGGCGTGTTGGGACAGCCCAAGCCTTGGTGTCAAGCGCTGTATGACTACATCATCCCCAGGACAGCTGTTTTGCTCTGGCCCCCAGTGGGCTGGCAGGGCTGTGCTGTCTGCATCTGGCCATGATTCCAAACAGGGAGCCAACAGGGAGTTACCCAAATACCCCACTGCCTCCCTCATGATGCAGCTGCCCAGGCTAGCCAATTTCTTGTTGCCCGAAGCATTTGCCAGTGACAGCAGTGGTTCAGTGTCACGGCTATCAGCAGGTTAAAAGGCTGCAGTGGTCCTAGTCCTTGGGGATGTCCCATGTGAGACAGGCAGTCTCATCTCAGAGCAGCCCTTGACCCATCTGTGAGCCCCCACATCCCAGTGTGGTGTTCAGAGCCCAGGCTCTGCAGTTTGGCACAGAGTGGGTGAGCTTGCAGCCACCTCACTTGCCTGGGGACTGTGTGGTGGCCCCATGCGTGGCTCACCTGGCCCTCCATAGCACCAGGGCTTTCAGCATGCAGCCCAGAGCCAGGCAGGCTGCCTCCCACACTGGCAATAGGGTGTTTAAAGATGGTCACCCTCACAGCATGCCCCAATCCTGCCCCCTGCCCTGCCCTGCTTGGGCAGCACAAGAAAGCTCTGCCTTTCCAGCCCTGGAAATGAATCCCATCGAGTGCATTTCACTGCAGCTGTTCTCAGCCAGGCTCCATGCCAGATGATTGTGTGAGGCGAAGCAATTCCATTCAGGCCGCCGGGAAGCGCTCATGGAGCTCTGTGGAGCAGCCATTCCTTAGGGCAAAACCACGGCTTGGCCAAACGTGCCCTGGGTGCCTCTTGAGAATGGGGGGTGAGGAGAGCTGGGGGTTGCTGCAGGGCAACAGATGAGTGACTGCCATGGAGTGGCACTAGGGGCTCAGAAGTGCACCCTGCGCAGTGGGGCAATCATCACTTGCCAGAGTTTCCACCTGTTCTGTGGATGCTGCTGTGGGAGGGGAGGTTCTGCCCTGCTTCCCCTTTCCAGCACTGGGCAGTGGCTCTAGCAGAGCCCCCTGCACTCTGCTCAGCTCTTACGGGTTGTGTTTGAAGCCCACTCAGGTCTGCACTGTGGCCCCACTCCAGTTCTGTCTTCCCCCTGCCCTGGCACTGGCACACAGCTTAGCTGTAGGTAACCTGGGTGCTGAACATCCTGTCCTGCCATGGGGGCTGTGAGACCAGGGAGCCAGGAGGGAGAACCTGCAGCAGAGTCTCCATGAAAGTCCTTCCAAATTAAGCCATGACACAGTGACCTTGAGCAGAGGGACCCCAGCAGCAGCACAGTGTGTGGACTGTCCCCCCCATTACCTGGCAGTTCTTATCCTTTGAGGCTTGCCCAGGTTTCAGCATGCCAAGGTCTCCCCTGGCAGTGGGCAGCTCTCCAGGTCCCCTCTCAGACACACAGATGCCATCAGAATCGTCTGTATCCGTGATCTTGGAGCCCTTAATCTGGTGAACTTTAAACGAGATGGATAAATAAACTCACTAAAGGAGAAGGTGCCCACAGTGGCAGCTCAAGGACAAGTGCTGCAAAAGGGCAAGAGGAAAGGACTGGTGGCTGCAGACCCTTAGTCTGCTGCACAAGGGGGTCAGCTTCCACCTTCCTGATGCCCAGGACAGTGAGGCAGGCAGGGTGTATTCCCTGTGCTCCTCATCTGAAGGGTCCCAAAGCTCTCGTCACCAGAGCTGGCCCACAAAGGACATGCCATCTGTCAGCTCCCCACCCCAAAGCATCTTTGGTGGCAGTGTGAGGAAGGGGTCTTGCAGGGAGCCATATGTCACCTTCCAGTGGCTGCTCCTCGGCTGACTTGTCGCTGGCACCATCCGCTTGCCCGTCGGCATTCTGCAGGGCATGCTGCAGGCTCAGCTTGTGGCACACCTCGAAGGCCTGTCCCACCGTGCGCACCACCCGCATCGCCTGGCTCTGTGGAGCAAACCCACGCTGCTTAGCCCCATGGCAGCCATGCTGCCACTGTCCCACTGCCAGTGGGAAACTGGGAACATTTCCCCTGCTTCCTGCCTGGGATGATGCCATCTCTTCCTATAGTGGGAGCCTCCACCACTGCTCGACCTGCCATCATCCCCTCATTGGAGACAAAATCTTACTTTCATGTGGGCTGGGACAGATGGGTTGTGCTGCTGCCCAGGAAGCTAGGGTCAAGAAGGGGCAGGGACCAGGCATGTTTCTGGTGGACATCCAAAACTAGCACCACCTTGCTCTTTCCCCAGGGACCTGCGCCCTCTGACCCTCTGCCTCTGGCTCCTGCACAGCAAGGTGCTAGGTCCCTCCTCACCCAGGTATGACCCAGGAGCATCTTACCTTCTTCTTTGATTTGAAGACGTTGCACCTGAAGGAGTTGTTTGCGCCGTCCCTTGCGATGTAGCTAAAGATTTTCAGGTCTTGTGAGTCATGAGACACGTAGAAGATCCTAGGTGGGAGAGAGACAAAGGGAATTAAACACCCAGGAGAGTCTCTGCCCCCTAGACAATGTCGGAGGCTCCTGTACGTCCTGAGGAGAAGCTGGCTCACAGCACCCAGGGCTGGAGGAACAAGGCAGTGCTGGTGTGTGGCCCCTCCTGCAATTTTCAAGGTAGGAGGCAATGGATTTAGAGTGTTTCTAGCTTGATAGAAAACCTTCTGGGTTCTGAAGTAGGCAAAAGCTTTTTAAAGATGCTGTGGGAAAGCTAAATATGTGTAGTACTGGAAAGCCGGTGGCTTTTTTTAGCCCCAGCAATTAATCTCAGCTCAGGCTGCAGCATGGCACAACTGCCTGTACAGGGAACATGGCACAGCACCTCCCCTGGGTGCCTCTCCCAGGGATACTGAGTGTACCCAGAGGGTTTCTCTTTCTCTACCGTTCAAGACTGACTCTTTCTCCTCCCTGTGCTGTAAAACCAATTTTAAAGCCTTTTTTATTTGCTTGACTTAATTGGGTAAATTGTGACAAGTCAGTTCAGCTCTGAACAGAGAAGAGAAGAAACCAAAGGAGTTCTTGAAATTTGTTTTTCTTTTACTCTTTTCTATCAGTGGAATTTTTTTGCATTGAACTCACAGTTGGAGCAGTTATTGCTGATGCACCACATCTTGTAATAACCTTTAAAGAATGCCAGAGGTGAGAAGTAGGCATGGGTAATGCACCAGCATGTCCTCCACTCATCTCCTCACCAAGGGCTGTGACCCAGAAAACTAGTATTGGTGATTCCAGCCCTGGGGGCTGTGGGCTCCATGCTCATGGTACTACTATTCACTTTGCAGATCTAACTGCCTGGTGCAACCTGTGCTTAGCTGAGTCTGCAGGCTATACATCATCACTGGGGTTGTCTTCAAGGAAGCCATGCCTGATGGCTCCTGAGGCACTGTATTTACACACAGAGTAAACCTCTGGGTGGGGCTTGTGGTCTCTTTGAGATCCTGTGGCAGGTGCCATAGAATGTCAGTGCATCTTACCACATCCTGTATGGGTTAATTCCCTGTAAGCATTTAGACCTTAGAATGAGGCCCTGCTTCAGAAGCACATGGTGAGCCATGCTCTGAAGAAGGAAACTGTGGGAAGCCTGTCTTCAGAGCCAGCATCAGAAAGTAATTTGTGAAGGTACCTCTGGAGGTCATCTAGTCTAACCCTGTTCAAAGCAGAGCCAGCTTCAAAGCTCGATCAGTCCACCTCACTCTCAATAATGTATGAAAAGGATTCCCCATCAGCGTAATCCTGCAACCTCATTAATTTTTCATGGTCCTTTGGAAAGGCAGCCTTGGTGAAGGTAACTCAGAAAGCAGGGGAATGGACATGCATCACTCAGGGTTGATTGTTCTAGCTGGTGTCAGTCCCCAGCCACACACCTGTACACGGGGTCGTGCATCACCACCATCTTACTCTCGTCCCAGGTCCACTCCTTTCTCTGTAAGCAGAGAGAAGAAACAGTCAGGTAAAATGAAACTCCACCAGGCTGAAGGGCAGGAACCTTGGAGAATGGTGTCTTTGTCCTGAGCCAAAATCTACAGTCTGACTATGCTAACAAAGGGTGTTTCATTGGTATCTTGGATAAAAATAGGTTTGTTTCCTCATTTATCATATCTGGTCATCTGATCACAGCCTCCACGGCTGCAAATGGCCCTGAGATTAATGTATAGCATCAATTATGCAGGAGAGTAGCACATTTGGGGGAAGAAGGCTCAGAGAGAGTTTAGGAAATCTGGATCCAGCTGCTGGCTTAGCTCAGTGGGAAGCACAGCCCAGGTGAAGAGCTGATGGTGCTCAGCCCAGGCAGTGGGAAAAAGCCTGATGGTATTAGCAGGAAAAAGAAACTGCATTGCCTGGAAGCTTGACATTTTGTAATAGAAAAAAAAAAAAAGAATCCTCTTCCCACAGTGTAATTTTCCCACTCTTCTTTTCAGCAAGGTTTTGTTATTAATTGATGGAAAAGGGAGTGTTTTTGTGTGAAAATTCTGGGTGTTTTTCCAGGAGTGTGACTAGCCTGGGCAGCAGTAATACTCAGACATGGCCAACATCAACATCCCAGGTGCTGTGGTCCAGAGTGCCCCAGCTGGGCTGGAGAAGCCTCACCTTCTGCTTCTTGCGCAGAATCACCTTCACCCCATCCACGGACACTATGATGTTCACTTTCTTCTTCTTAATGTTCTTGGCTTTGAACTCATACTGACAGGAAGAGAAAAACCCAGGTTAGAAGAGAAGTAGCTTTGGGGGGGTGCCAGGGACAGCATGTGGTATCAGTCATTAAACATTAAAATGCTAGGTTTGTGTTTGATCCCAGCTGCTGAGGGAAGTGGGAATTTGTTTTATCCTGCTAAGAAAATCCACGTTGGAAAGGACTGGCTGCCATAGCTGGAATGTTGACAGGATCTTGCCTTTGTCAGGAGTGTCCCTTGGGAGACAGCAAGCAGAGCTTGATCCTCTGGACTACATCCAGAGACTGTTAATTTAGATCCAGGAGGAACTTTCCTGATGCCTCATCCAGCAGGACCTTTGCTCTGCAGGCTTGACAGGGAGACGGCACTTGCGGCAACCCCCAAGCAGTGATTTATGGCTTCTCCAGTGCCCTTGTGTGTCAGCACTGCAGTGCAGGGGGAATATAAAATCACTAATGAATTGCAGGGAGGGCCAGATGGGTGGCAATAACGCAATTATGCCTCAGTCATTTACATAATCACATTAACCTCAGTGGGTTCGGTATCTCTGGAGAAAAAGCCAGCTCCTCACCTGCAGGTGTCTGCAGTCTGTGCTCACCTCTGTTTGTGTTAAAAATTAAATTGCTGGCTTTTAAATACTGCTTTTGCTGACAGCTAGAAGCAAGGCAGAGCCCTTCTCCTCTGGAGACCTGTGTTTACAGCATTGATCTTTACTGGCCCTATCTGAGGCACTATTTTTGACTCCCAAATGCAGGCTTTTGATACCCCATATTTTTCACAGTCCCTGCTGGGAACCCATCTTTCCTGGGCCAGATCCTCAATTTATCTAAACCAGCACTCCCATCACTGTCAGTGCAGCTACAGCAACAGCCACCATGGATCTATGAAAAAAGAAATCCTTTGGATTAACTCAATGTACAGTTAGCATAGCTGGAAAGCAGAGGTTACAAATGCCCTCTCTTGACAGTCTAATAATGTCAGTGGTGCTGTAATGGAGCTGAGACCCGGCAAAGGGGACATCATGGGGACACCAGTGCCTGCTGGTACAGGCTGTAGCTGGGCTCTGGCTGCATGACCTATCAGTCTGTCAAACTGGAAGCAGTCTGGAAGGTTTTCCTGCTAAGGTGCTAGGGCAATGCAGCTCCCTCTGTGGTGTTGCTTTCCCTCAAGGATGGCCAGCCACCACTGTGTCACTGAGCCTTCCTGAGGAACACTGTGCCACCTTGATGGGCTCATGGGGTCAGGAGGTGCCCTCACTCCATCACCAGCCTCCACTGACTCCTGGAATGCCTCTGGCACATTGCTTTGGATAATCAACGCAGACTATGTGCTTTGCAGGCATGGAGGACTGGGTGATGCTAGGCAGCAGCGTGCAGCCTGAAGCCTACCTACACTGTGTAATTAGACATCTAATTAGAAATCTTATCTCTTTACAGAGTCAGTGGAGCTGCAGGTAGCAATTGAGTTGTTAAAGGAGTCTGGGTGCCTTTCAGGAGCCTGCAGGACTGTGTGTGGCTCAGTATCAGCACAGCACCCAAGCACTCAAAGCAGATACTCATCTTTTCAGCTCCTCAGCACCCATTGTAAGCCACACCAGCCTTACAGGCAGGAAACTGGGTGGCTTTCACGTTTATCAGGCTTTTGATGCTGCTCACTGAATCCTTGCACTTTGCAAGGTTTATGGTATCAGACAGACCCTGGATTAAACCATAGCCTTTTGATCTCCCCATGAATTATTACTTTGAGACAAGCTCTTTAAAAATCTATCTATAGCAGCATTGCATGTGAAGCCAGAGCTAAATTTGCTGTACACGGTTTTTTATTTATAGGGAGGAGTGAAATGATGGCTGAGGTGCTGAGTGCACCCTGCAGACCGCCGCGGGGACCTGCAGGGGATGCACACAGCTGTGGGGCAGAGGCCAGGCAGCCAGGCTCAGGGCTTCTCCCACCCTCTGCCTGAGCAGTCCCTGCAGTGTCTCAGCAGCCCCAGCCCTGCCTTGCTGGGTGCCCCAGCTCTGCCAGGCTGGAACTTCTCCCTCCCCTATGCTCAGCACCGCCAAACTGTTTCTGCTTGCATGAATGTCAATAAAACCGGGATGAATTGTTCTGCCTGCTAAAGAGCTATTTATCTTTCTTTATACACAAATGGTTGGGAAAATACTAGCTGAGCTTTCCAAGAAAAAGAGAGCAATACAGTGTATTTTCCCCTTGTAGCAACAGGGGTGCAATTACATTCAAACGAGGCTCTTCACTCAAAGGCTTTAAGCAAAGTCCAAGCCTGGATTCTGCAGAGATGCTTTTTCTTTCTCTCTTGGACAGAAAGGAACAATTTGGAGCATCTCTGGGTGCTGCCAAGAGTGATGGCAAGTCTCTGCAAACCCAGCAAATACAGCACCACCCCAGCCTGGCTTTGGGACAGGTACAAGGCTTTAGCTCCAAGTAAAGCTGCACAGCTGGTGTGCGCTGCCCAGCCAGCTCTGCCCTTGCCCCTGCTGCTGGCTGCTGCTGACCATGCTGGGGCAGCCAGGGCTGAGGAGGCACATGGGGCAGGTGGAAGCAGAGCTCAAAGCTTCTTCCCTGCCCCAGTGACACGCATGTCCTGCACACAGCATCTGAAGCAGTTTTGACCCTTGCAATCTGCAGGCAGCACCCTCAGGCTCTGGTCAGTATGTAGCCCTTCACCACAGCACTGTCACCAAGGAAGGAGGCCAACGAGTTTGTCTGTGCTGCTTGTGCTCTGCAGCTCATGACTGCTGTGCCTTGCTGCTGCATCCTCACCAGAGCAGCTGCAGATGGCCAATGCACTCCTTTCTTTGCCTGAAAACTGTTAAAAGTCATTTGGCCCCAAAATCTTTTCTAAATGGTGAAAACCCTGAAGCAGCAGGAGCTGCAGGATGGCCTGGCCCCCACTGGCTGCTCAGCATGTGGGGCAGGATTGCCATCTGGGCAAAGACACTGAGCAGGGTTGGGTGAAAGACCTGAGCCCATGCCACACCAGCTTGGATGGAATGCTCTTTCCATCTCTACACATAAGAGGCAGATGGGATAAAGCTTTAGTCACTTAACTGCTTCCTAGGAAGCAGGAATCAGTATTTTAATGAACTGTGATTTATATAAGGACAAGAAAAAATGCACTCCAAGGTAGCAGACTTGCCTCCTATGAAAACCTTCATGTGTAAACCAATGCACATGAGGAGGACACTCCTGGCTAACCTGGCAGGAGAGCAAAGTCTAGGCCCTGGGTTTCTTTTTTCTTACTGTTGAACTGATGTAATTTTTTTTTTTCCAAGTTTGTCAAGGTTACCAATAAATTCAAACCCACAGAGTGTTCATCTTCTCTGCTGCCTTCCGAGACTCAATCCTTTTTCTCCTGCTGCTTGTGCTATATCCTATGGGGCAAAGCTTTCTGAGCGCTAAGGGATGTGGAGTTGCTCTTAGGAGTGGTGATTCCATAGGGCCAGCCTGGTAGCTTTCTTGGCTATGGAGACAAGATGGGATGTTTTATAAATAAATGCAGGTCAAAAAAGGGCAACACAACTCATTTAATTTAGCAGCTTCATTAATTCTATTTCTGATGTGTCTGACCTGGAATACTTTCTATTTTTGCTTTTAAATCCCTGTGTTCAAGTTCCTGCCTCTCATGTGGTCCCACACACTCTTGGCATGTAATATTAACTTATCCAGGAGCTAAAGACTGTATGACTAGAAATGTTAATGGTGCTGGGTGATGCATATTTCATCTGATAATTCCACCCAAGCAGATATAAATTACACATGCATTTACCAGCTTCCATCTGCTGATGAAAGAGATGGGCTAATGCACATTGGAAATCACATGCAGTTTCCAGCACTAAGAACAACTTGCATGAATAGAGTTATTCAAGGAAGCAGTTCTTAATGTGATTAATTACTGAAGGTATCAGGGCCTTCATTATGCAAATGAAAACTGTCATAAAATAGAGAGTTTGCAGGTCTCAGAGGCAGCCTCTATTTCCAAAAAATGCATTTTCCTCATTAGCAAAGAGCAGGAGGGCCAGACTTGAGTGAGCCTGCATAGCCAGGACAGACTCCCTGCCATGATGGTTTGCTGCTGTGCAGCCCACACTGCATGCAGGGAAATAAAGGCAGAGGCTCTCTGGGTTCTTCAGACAGGATTACATCAGGGCTCCCAGTTGGTGCTGGGGAAGTACTTTCTTTGTGTGCCCAAAAGGAGATGCCACAGGCTTGGAAATGGATGACTTTTCCCTGCAGCTGTAAATTCCACAGCCAGCCTTTAGCCTGCTGCTTTGCCAGGCTGCCCTCGCCCGGCCCCAGCCCAACAGGCTGCAGGATGTATGTGTCCATAAACAACCCCACAACAATAGAGCCACAGCCCCTTCCCAAACCTCGCCCAGCAGACAGACACAGGGAGCATGGCAATGAGGAGTGGAGGCAATGGAAATCTGCTCAGCTCTGCTCCCCAACAGAACAGCTCTGGGTAACCCCAGCAGCACCCATGGGTCCCTGCTCCCAGGCTGCACAGCAACATCTCACCTGCCTGGGAGCCATCCTGCCACAGCAGGCAACCCTCCAATACCACATGAGCCCCACTTCAGCAACTAAAGCCATGGTGAGAGGTACTCATCATCATAGACTAGAATACTTCTGTGAAGACTGAGAGAGTTGGACTTGTTCAGCCTGGAGAAGAGAGGGCTCCAGGCGACCTGCTTGTGGTCTTTCAGTACTTAAAGGGGCCTATAAGAAGGATGAGGACAGACTTTTTAGCAATGGCTGTTGTGACAGGCCAAGAAGTGATGGTTCACTCTGGGTGGTGAGACACTGGCCCAGGTTATCCAGAGAGGTGGTAGATGTCCTATCCCTGGAACCATTCCAGGTTAGTTTGGACAGGGCTCTGAGCAACTTGCTCTAGTTACAGATGTCCCTGCTCACTGCAGGGGTGTGGGATGAGCTGACCTTTGAAGATCCCTTCCAACCCAAACCATTTTATGTTCCTATGAATCCAAGTATTTCAAGTTCAGGAATGTAACCAATTTCATGCCAAACTGACCCACACGGCATGAGGACAGGGCATTACCTTGGACTGAAGCTTGAATTACTGATGCTTGGAGTACTGCCTCTTGGAACCGATGCTACAGAGAACTCCTGAGCTCTTCTCCCAGCAAGCACAGCTTAGCTGAGCACTGTGTGCTGCCACAGAGCTGACAAACGAGCAGTGTCAGTTCCCATAGCCTTTGGACCGCAGGCTGCAGTCCAGCCTCCAGCCCCTCCGTGAGTCGCTGTGGCTCCTGCATCACACTGCAGCTTCCACGGCAGCTCTGCCAGCTCACCGGTCAGCCACAGCCCTCCAGCTGGAAACTGCTGGGGTATGGCCTTGCCTTTGTTCCTCTTGGGAAGCCTGTGCCTGTCTGGAGCCTATGAACTCCCCGTGCCCAGCGGTGGGGTGCATGCTCCCGGGGACGTGGCCGGTGTGAATGTGGCCGGGCATAGTCTGGGTCTGTGCTGCAGTAACTGGGCAACACTGACACAAAGGCGACGCAGGAAGCGGTGGGGTCCAGGAGTGCACCCCCTGCCCAGTAGAAAAATGAGAATTTATGATCCTTGGAAACATAAAACTGTTCGGTGGAAAGCAGAAACCAAAGGGGGAGTACAATAGGCAAGGAGAATGCTGGCAACATACCCAAAGTCTTTTTTTCTCATTTAAATTAGCTCCTTCCACCATCCAACAAATTCTCTGTAGGTACCACAGACCACTCCCCACCCGGGGAGCTGAAGGGGGCCGAGGAGCTACCACAGCCCCGCTGAGTTTGTGGGAGTCTCTGGAAGGGCAGCAAGGAAATGTGACCGCAGTTCATCACACAGAGTTTATTTATGGATTCCCAGCTCTGTGCTTTGGCAGCATTGCTGCATGCAGAGCCAGGCAGGACTCAGACCTCTCCAGTGATACCAGGCAGCATTTGCAGGTTTGTGCTCCAGCCCTGGAGCTGGGGTTGGGGAGCTTTGGCTCATTTGCAGGCCTGTGCCAGACCTTGGGTCAAGGCCCACCTGGGGCTGCAGGTTTTGCCTGGCCCAGTGATCCCTCCTCTCTTTTTCCACTTCTCAGGGGCTAGCTGGCCAAGGGCTCAGTTTGCACAATGGAGTGTAATCCTCTCTGCCTCCTTCCTTAATCTGAGTGCAACCTCTGGTGACTGGCATCATGCTCTTGCCCCTCTTCAAGGCACCATCCATGAGGCTGAGGCCCTCAGTGATCACCCACCAGAAGGTCCCACCACACTCTCCTTCCCAAGACTCTCAAGCATTGATCCTTTCCTAACCGGCAGTTAATGCAGATATGATTCCTAGGAGAGACAGGCAGCAAGAAGAGGGTCCTGAGCACAGGGTCCTGAGCACAGGATCCTGAGCATAGTGTGCTGGCCCTCAGTATCTCCACATGCTCCTTCCAGAGGACTCCACCCAAACCACAGGCTCAGTCTCCACACAACCCTCCCAGCACGGAGATGCACAATTGCCTCACTAATCAGGGATCTGTGGGCCAAACCCTTTGCTAATGCTCAAACTTGGTAGTCAGCCCCTCACAGCAACCAGAGCTGAGCAGTGCTGTGAGTTAAGGGGGGAAGAGGGATGAAAGGCAGGGGAAGAAATTGCAAAAACCTGAATTAAGCTAAGAAAATATTTGCCATGCTGGAGGCTCCTGTTTGGCATTGTCAGCAGTATTTTAATTGGTCTAATCTGCAGGTCTTCTTGGACCTGTGCCCCACAACCCCTCAGCCAGCAAGAGGACACTTTAGCTGTGTTTAGCCAGGTCCCACCCTAGCTCACAACTGCAAAAAAGGAGCTTGTTGCAAGTTGCCTGTAAATGGAAAAGGACATGAGCTGGGCTCAGTCTTCTGTGCTGGCTCTGGCTGTAGCAATGCAGGTGCTTTCTGCCTCTCTTTAGGGGGCTCTTCAGGGGACAGAAGTTTCTGGAAGAGGCCACACCAGGAATGCTGGGCATGCCTGGCCTGGCTACCTCCTGCTAGCTCCTGTTTTGGCTTTGGGGGTGCTCTGGGGTGATGTGAGCAAAACTATGCGTCCATAAGATCTAAGGAGACCAAAAATACAATCCTTTAAGAAGCAGAACCAAGTTCCACCTTCCTGCCAGGGCTTTGGAAGATACAGAGAAGCAGCTTGTGAATAAGAGGAGAGCAACCTGTGGATCCAGGCTCTCTGGACACTTCAAAACAGCATTAAGGCTCTGCTTGTATTGAAATCAAACAGTGACAGGTTGCTTCAGCCCAAACAGCTTGTGTGCTCTCTACATCTCCTTGCAGGCATTCTGCCTGCTATCATCTCTGACTTCTCTTGTCTGTCACCTTGGTGTGGTGAGGGCTCATGGGGTAAAGAAACCTCCAAGCAGTGTTTTGGGGAAACTGCTGCTCTCAGGAAAGGAGCTGTACAACTCAGTGAAACATGCCTGACAATTTTCTGCTCACATAAATATGCAAAACCAGTCACACTGGGAGCTGACTAATCTGAAGACCTTCAGCTGAAGAGAGTTTTCCATGCTTCTAATTCCTTTGCAGATGTGAAACTTGAGCTGTAGCTTTCCCCTGAGGCAGGCAGTCATAAACCACAGTCCCAGCATGGGGAAACTTCAGGAGTTCACCAGGTAAAGCAGTGAGCTGAAATCAGAAGTCTCCAGCACTAGCTGATGAGGAGGTTTACACATCCCTACTGAGCAGCAGTACAACTTCTGAGTGCCACAACAGCTGCAGTCCTCATGGCCACCCAGCAGCTGCCTCTGGAGCTGCTCAGGACCCTGTTGTATTCTGTAGTCTTGAGCCATGCTCTCTCTCACTTTGAGAGCCTATTTACAGTGTAGATGGATTTGGAGAAAAACACTAAACTGCTCCTTAGTGAGGATGGAGAAGTATAAGCAGGCACCCACTCACATCAGTGGGAGCTGAGGTCTGCTTCTCTGCAGCAAGGTGCACAGAGCAGGTGAAGATCTGCCTGCTGCCCCCCTGCTCAGGAGGGCTGGGATCCATCAGTAGTACCAGATGGCCTGAGAAACAGGTGTCTAGGAGGGACGCCCTAACTGTCAGCAAAGAGGGTGTTGCCATGGCTTGTGCTTCAGTTTGGTCATTAAACCCTTAAGAATCTCCTCCCACCACTCTGTTTGGGAGAGTTGCTGCAGGAGCTTGGATGGGGTGGCAGATGGTGCTGCATGACCTACAGGCAAGGGGCTGTGAGCATGCTGCCTCGGGAGGTTGGTCAGATGAGGAGGAGGCAGGGGAAAGAGATGCCTTTTACTTAGATCTCCTCTGCCTTCTGAGCAAGCCTGCTTTGTGAGGCCCTATTCAGATAGACATGTTGATGTAGGCCTTTTTCTTCATCCCCCTTCTCCCCATGTTCAACAGGTCTTATCCTTGGGAGGTCTCAGACTGCTGGAGTCTCAGGGAGCCTTTATGGACAGCTTGGATCTTTGAAACTGAAGGTAAGGTGACAAAGGATGTGGCTGGAGTTCAGATATTCCTCTGAGCTACTCAAAAGGATGTGGAGAAAAAAGTGGCCGGAGCTACACACAAGGGGGGAGAGCAGAGCTCCTGCAGGTGATGGGAGCTGGTGGAGAGACCAGCAGTGGCTCTTTAATTAGTCTTTTCCACCTCTGAAAACATGCAGACTGTTGTGGAACAAAGCTGCTTTGCCTGCTTTTAAAAAAGGGTGGGACAAAAGCAGCCTTTTCATTGCCTCCTCCCTGTTAAGAGATACTGCAACACTGCTGAGCTTCATCCCTAGAGGCACAAGCAGCCTGGAAGCCCAGCACAAGGTGACATCATCTGGCCTTTGGTGCCTCTCTGACAAAAGCATCTTTGTGTGACTGTCACTTCCAGGAACCCCCTGCTGTCCCCAGGTTTAATAGGGAGCTTTCCCACATGCAGCCCTTCAGTCCTTGTCTCACCAGGGCAGGCCAAGCCCAGCTCAGCTCGCAGGGAAGCTGAGTTTTATTTCCCTCCCTACCTCTGTTCACTTTGCAGGAGAAAACAAATTACCTTTTCCATCCGCAGTGCTTTGGATGATTAATTAGTTGCAGTAATGAAGTGGTGTCTTGGGACCCCACCCCAACAGAGTTTCACATACCAGGCACTGAGTGCACACCAGCATGAAAATGATCCCCACCTCAAAGGGCTGCCAGGTTACTGCAGACAAAAAGTGCTAATTTCATTAGAAGCAGGTCAGGTTCACCTGAAATAACCCTTCTGACTGAAGCTGCAATTACACACTGTGACACCTTCAAATGCTTCTCTGCTTCCCTACAAACATCGGTGGCAAGAGGCCCTGCAGAGAAGGTCCTGCTTTTGTATACTTGATGTCTCCTATCCTAGCTGCCCTCCAGTCTGGTATGTAGGACAAGAGGCAAGTTAGGAGACTGAATTGACTTAAACTCTGTTCATCAGTGCTCAAACAACAAAGCTTGGAAGAGCAGGAGCCAGGACTCTGCAGGCTCAGAGCTTCATGGAAAAGCCTCAGACCCCCTACATGGCTGCAGGAAGGTAACTGAGTATTTTGTGTCTGTTTTCTCATCCACAAAGCAAGGCTGTTCCTTTTCTATTCTGTCATTCAGTTGCTCTGGTTACAGCCAGGCCCCTGATAAATGACAACTATCTAGCACCTAGCCAGCAGGGCTAGGCCACCAGATACTGCTCAGACAAAGCCAGGAGCAGCTGAGGATTTCTGCTGCTCACTCCACAACCCCTCTTGCATGTTCCCATCCCTCCCTGTGAGCCTGGCAGGTAGCTAACACAGTGGCATGGCAGTGAGCTGAATAAGCCTGGCAGCAGAGGAGATGCTCTTTGCTTGCTTCTTGGTGTTACAACTAGGCTGGGTAGAGAAGGAAAAGAGGAGCTGATACCCCCACAGTAGGATGAGGAGGTGAGACAAGGGTGATTACTGGGACAGCTTAGCTCTGTCTCTAGAAGCTGGTGTTTATTGCTTGTTTTGAGAGTCAATGAAAACTGAAAACCAGTTTTTAGTTCTTCTGTGGTTCTTCAGAGGAGGGTTTGTGACAGCTGTTCTTCAGGGAGCAAAGCACCTGTTCAGACCATGAGCAGTCTATGAGCATGGAAGCCAGCAGGACCTAGCAAGCTGTGTGAGTGGAGGGAGCTGCAGTGCACAGGGTGGGGCCTTCAGGGATCCTTCTCACAAGGGCCCTGGCAGTGGCTCACAAGGCACAGCACGGAGACAGGGAGAAATCCTACTGGTGCTGCTGCCATGCTGAGGCTCTGACAAAGGCAGGTGCCAGGATGTCAGGCCTCTAAATAATGCAATGTTCCCCTCCACGTTTATGTAACGATGCTATTTCAGTGCAGGTTGTCCAAGCAAAGGAGGTGAAGGCAGCTCTAGAGGCAGGCTGGGTGAGCTATGCTCTGCACATGGGGATGGAGAGGAAGTGACACTGCTCCTCAGGACAGGCAGGTTAAGATGTAGAAGGCAGAGGGGAGAAGGATCATGTGCTCAAACCAGTAACTAAGTCAGCCCAGCCCCTGCTCCCCAGAGGGGCAGATGTAACCTCTCATAGTTCTCCAGTCCAGCACCTATGCTGCTCTGCAGCCAGATGAAACAGGGGAGCTGCAGACCTTTAACTTCAGAATGTGGGGGAGAGTGATGCTGAGCTGATCTACCCAGGGTGGATACTTATCCAAAGGAGGTGGAATCTAGTTTGCTCTTGAGAGTCAGGAGAAGCTGTCTGCATGACTAACATCTGCTTTTGGTAAATGTAGCAGGGAGGGAACATCTCCTAGCTTCTAAACTTGCTATCACACCCCATATGCACCTTGGGTGCTGTCCTCCAGCTCTGTATCTTGTGGTTTCTCCTACCCACCTACTAAGGAAATCCACATTTTCTCTGTGTATCCACAACAGAGGTAGGAAGCTGGACTTGGCAGCTCTATCTTGGAGCAAGCAGAATTCAAGCTAGAGTGAAGATTTAATCTCCATTTGCATTCAGAAACAGTAGTTGGTGGCAAAGTAGAGCAGCATGGAAATGGAGGGATGCTGAGCTGCCTAGAGTGCTGCCATGTGCAGACCAGGTTTCATGCCTTGCTTGCTAGGTGCAGTCAGGCTTTGTTCTCCCTCATGGTGGAGACCTTTATGTTAGCTCAAGCACAGGATGCTGCTGAACCTTTCTCCTTCTCAATGCCAGCAACCTTCATAAGTAGCCTTGCTATGTCCTGGTCTGAGACAGTCAGGGACTGAAGTAATCTGCTCTGCTCCCAGGCAGGGAGACTTCTTCTGTGCAGCTGTTAATATTGCTGATCTCAAACAGTTCCACTTGGAGCAAACATTTCTCACAGAAAGTCTGGTGCTTATGGTCAGCCTTTAGCCACTGCACAGAAGAGATATGCCTGCAGCTGACAGCACCAACAGTTCCAGCTAGGACCAATTGAGCTTGGAAGGGAGTCAGTCACTGTGGGGCCATGGAAGGTCTGCTGGTAAAGACTTGGCTTGCAGTACTGAAAGATCTGCCTCCCAAATAAATTCAGCAGCCAGGTCCCAAGTGTCCATGCAGCTATTAAGAGGGATTTCTAAGGCACACAACTCCTAATTTCCACTGACTTCAGATGGAACTTGCTTGCTCTGGACAACACACAAGGCACAGATGCCCTTTGAGATCTGCCCAAGTGCTCTTGTGTCTCACACATTCCAGGAATACAGCAAAAACAAAGACAGAAGGGAGCTCACCCCTCTTCTGCCAGGCTGCCCCTGGGCAGCATCAAGGTATTACCCAGTGTGAAGACCTGAGCAGAGCCAGGCAGAGCATAGCTGGCATGCTGCTTCTTGCCAAGCAGTTCTTGGTCAGAAACTACTGCATGCCAGTAAAGCTGCCAACAAATGCTGGTAACCCTTCTCTGTGGCAATCTCTAAATCTAAAATAAGGTCTCTGGGTTCTCCTCAAATTGTCCATAAAGTCTCAACTCCCAATTTGGAAACCAGACTATAAGAAAATTCAACACTAACTGTGTCATTTCCAAAACTCCAGAATATTAAGCAGTTCAAGGACTCTGCTAGCCTCAGGGGTGCTACTGAGGTTAGTGAAGCATGATGAGAGGAACAGCTTGGGTGGAGATGGTGGGAATTACAGATAAAGAGGGGTTTGTGGTATCTATTTATTGTCACAGAGGTCTTGTCATAAAAACTGTCCCAGGGTATCACAGTCAAGTTCCAAGGCAGAGACAAACAATTTGGGCTGGGCTTTTGAGCTTTTGGATTCTTGAACAAGAGGCTACTGGATGATTTATCTGTTATTTGTAGGCTTATGGTGCTGCTCAGGTCTCCTGGAAGTAGTCATCAGGGTCCTGAGCTAGGTAGGCAGCTACTTCAGAGATGAGTTAAGTAAGATGAAGAACTTGTTACAGACAGCCATGAGAGATGCTACCAAGAGTAGAATCTCACCTGGCTGTGCCCTGTCTGCACTGCATACACAGCTATGATATGCTGCTGTCCCCCTGCTCATCAGTGACTGGCAGCCACCCTTGGGGCTGATGGCTTGATTCTATTTTCCTGATGCCTGCTCTGTTCCTCAGTGCCATTCCCAGTGTCCCTGGACTGGCAATGGTGTCAGCAGCTAGGTGTGAAGCTGTGGATATTAATGCATCCTGCACTGCTTGCATACAAGTCAATGATTAACCACAAATAGTGTTCCCTGTCCTAGCTCACAGCAGCTCTTGCCCTCCACTTGGATTCATGGAGGCAAGGCAAGCAGGAGATCAGCATTGCCCTGTGGGCAATGTGGAAATAAAATGTACCTGAGCTGGAGATTTAGAGCCCATAATCATTAATGGCAGAAGCATAGCATGATGGCTTGGGATCACTGAACCTCAGTGCTTCATGAGCTGCATATGGCTATACAGTAGGTACAGGGCATCAGAGCTGGAGTTGGTGATGGCAAGACACCAGTGTCTGGGCCAGTTCTACCAGCCTGAAGTGTAACTGGGGGTCTTAGACTGCCCTGGAGTCTGCTGCAAACACCTAGTCCTCCATCACACACATCTAGTCTTGGTATGAGCCACTGCTCTTCTTCCTGTGAGAAAAATAATTTGTTTTCAGAAAGAAAACCCTGGAGTCCAGAGAGTTTGGTGGGATTCCTAGAGTGTGCTGGACCTGGCTGTGCAGGCAGGAAGGCCATTTGGGGCCCTGGCCTGTGCTCTTTACAGTGCAAGGTGCTGCATCCTTCCCCACCAGCAGACCCACTGCATGGCAGCATCTCTGCAGCAGCAGAGTGACAGAAGGATGGAAGAAGTGGCTCAGGTGTCCAGAAAACAGTCAAGCAGTTGCCAATTAGTCCAAATAACCCATCTGGCCCAGGGAAAGGCCATTTAGAGAATGTAATCACTGCTGCAGAAAAGGAAGAAAACCATTCTGTAATCCCTTTGACAAATCCCTGCTCTCATCAAAGTATCCTTCCCTCCAGGGACTTTCATGATTTTTATTCTGTAAATTCATCATAGAGTTATTTGGTCAAAGTATCAAACCCCAGAATGTTTTGAAGAATACATGAAGTAGCTTGTCAAAAGTACTAAGTAGCACCAATTCTGTTTGCCTTCAGGCCTCATTTGGTACAGAGCAAAAGCAGAATGAAGAAAGCAAGCTTAGCACCAAGCTATTGTTAGCAAATCTTGTTTTACTAAGAAGAATCCTGTTTTGTTGTCATGGTCCCTCAGGGTCCCTTCTCCTCAGAACACCCACAGTTCTTGACAGAACAAGAGGGAATGGCCTCAAGCTGTGACTGGGTAGGTTTAGACTGGATATTAGGAAACATTTTTTCACAAAAAGAGCTGTCAGGCTTTGGGATGAGCTGCCCAGGGAGGTGGTTGAGTCACCAGCCCTGAATGTGTTTAAAAGGCTTTTGGATGTGGTGCTTGGGGATATGGTTTAAGGGTGAACTTTGTAGAGTAGGGATAATGGTTGGACTTAATGATCCTGAGGGTCTTTTCCAACTGAAATGTCTCTGTGACCCATACAGAGGGCCCTTGCATTGCACAGCATTATGACAGCATCTACAAAGGGCCCTGCTCTTGTGGCACTAGGTCTGGCCTCCTGCGTCCAGTGTGGACACTCTTACCCTAAGAACCATAAAGGCTGGGCTCAAAGCATGAGGTTACACTGTAACTACAAGCTGATCTGGTTTGCTTTGGGTTTTTTTCTTCCCTCATGTGGGTGGTTTCACTCACTGGACACAGGACCCTGTTTTTTTTCATGGACCATTCTGTTTGGTTCCTGAAAGGTGTCCACCTACTCTAGTGGAAACCAACACGTACACACACATTAGCTACACAAGGAGGGTCTCTGCTCCACCAGCATAGCAAAGGCACTCCACACCGTGGGCAACCCTTGCTTCTGTGCCCCTGCCCATGCAGCTGTCAGATTCAGGCACCTCCTCACTAACAAGCTAATCCAATGTGCTCACTACCACTCTGGCTGTCATCTCAATTACATTTTTTCAGACACCAACAAAGTGTCATCCTTCCACCGTGGCTGATTGTTCTACACCACAATGTAATCTGGAAACCATTATATTTTATCTGTGTAACACTGTACAACCACTAATATCATGTTGGAAAGAAACTACTTTATTTCAAGCTAGAGAAAAGCTTTGCAGAGATTTCATACACTGATATTTTAGCTAGGGAAAGCAAATGCTTCAGTAATAGAATGATAATACCATTAAAGCCACTTTATTTTACAATTAAAAGGTACCTGTCTCATTGCCAAGATTCTGCAGCAGACAAAAAGCTCTGTCTTGTTCTGTTTAGCACTAGCATTTTAATTTAGCTTTTATTAGCCTTTAAACTCCAATCCACTATGATTCTTATGCAAAACAGTATTAATATGCCTCGCTAGTTCCACCCCCTTGCTGGAGAAGCCATCCAGCTCTCAGCACTCTGAGGAAGGCACTGAAAGGTCACTGTTGCTTAGAGATGACAGATTTCACTGACTGATCCCTCCATCCATCTGTTATCAATCATACACTGCACACTCTGAACAGAGGATGAGAACTGAAGCATCTATAATCACCAGTGACTCGTCAAAACCTAGGTGACAAAAGCCCTGGAGCAGGCTGCCCAGAGAGGTTGTAGAGTCTCCTCCTCTGGAGACATTCAAAACCTGCCTTGGATTTGTTCCTGTGTGACTCTAGGTAGGTACTCTAGGTGATTCTGCTCTGGCAGAGGGGTTGGACTGGATGATCTTTGGAGGTCCCTCACATTCTGTGATACCATGTGGCTACTGGGAAAACTCTAAGCTGTCTTCTACTACAGCAGTCTGTGCTCACAGCTAGACCAGTCCCCACTCATTGCAGCTCAGAAGTTCAGTGGCAGAAGGTAACAAATCATTGTTCTGTGGCCAGAAGTCCAGAGGTGATTTAGAGATGGAGGTGAGCAGAGTGGAAATCTGCAAAATATTCTAAGACAGTGGAGTGACTCTGACAGTGAAACATCCCCAAGCAGTGAGAAGGCTGAATTCTCTTGTGCAATCTCAGAGGTGTTTATTCCTCTCTTCCCACTCAAGCAGAGCGTAGTCAGCTCTCCACTGTAGCCACACAATGCTGCCTGGAAACACTGTGCCTGATGGCACTGCAAAAGCATCTCATTAAGAGCTTCTTCCCTTTGCCTTGTGATAATATGGAGAGCAGAAACTGGGGCTAACAAGCTTGGGTGAGCCTGAGACACGACAGACTCAATTCCTCTAGAAGCCTCCACATTTTTAAAGCCATTTCTTCAGTTTATGAGAATTTCCTGCAAGGCTTGGAAAGCAGCATGTGTACAAAACACACCTGAGCCTGCTGAGGCAGCCATGGGCACCCTCAACACCCTCAGCAAGTCTGTGGATGACACCAAGCTGTCTGGTGTGGATGACACCAAGGCTTGAGAGGTGTGCCCAAGCCAACCTGATGAAATTCCACAAGGTCAAGCACAAGGTCCAACACCTGGGTCAGGGTAATCCCAAGCACAAATATAGGCTGGGTGAGGAATGGCTTGAGAGCAGTCTTGAGGAGAAGGTATTGGGGGTATCAGCTGATAAAAAACTCCACATGAGCTGGCAATGGTTGCTGGCAGCCCAGAAGGCAGCTGTGTGCTGGGCTGCACCAAAAGAAGTGTGACCAGCCAGGTGAGGGAGGTGATTCTGCCCCTCTACTCTGCTCTTGTGAGACCCCCACCTGGAGCACTGCCCCCAGTTCTGGTACCCCCAGCACAAGAGGGACATGAAACTGCTAGAGCAGGTCCAGGGGAGGGCTACAAAGATAAGGGGGCTGAAGCACCTCACCTATGGGGACAGGATGGGAGAGTTGGGGCTGTTCAGCCTGGAGAAGGCTGCAGAGAGACCTTACAGCAGCCTTCCAGTACCTGAAAGGGGCTACAAGAAAGCTGTGGAGGGGTTTTTTACAAAGGCTTGCACTGATAGGACAAGCTTTAAGCTTGAGGGGAGATTTAGACTGAATATTAGGAAGACATTCTTTACAGTGAGGGTGGTGAGACACTGGAACAGGTTGCCTAGGGAGGTCATGGATTACCCATCCCTAGAGGTGTTCAGGGCCAGGCTGGATGAAGCCTTGAGCAGCCTGGGCTAGTGGGAAGGTGTCTCTGCCCATGGCAGGTGAGTTGGAACCAGATGATCTTTAAGGTCCCTTCCAACCCAACCTATTCTATGAATCTATGAAATGACAAAGAACCTGTTAAGATGAGATGGGTGAGATGCTGAAGGCTGCAGTGAAGGTGTAATAGAAAGGAGTGCAAAAATCCACTGTATCATTCATAGGGGCTAATGTGTGTGCCTGGGCACCCAGGAGATCCCTGTGGAGCTGCTGCTTAGGTGCGAATTGCAGAGTCTGACTGAGGGTCTCTGACTCCACCCTCAGACCTCCTCCTCTTGGGTAGGAGGTGAGAGACTTCCTGGCATAGCTCAGGTAGGACCCTTACACTGTACTGTAGGACTCCTCTGCCTCTCAGAAAGCCCAACCTGATCCCTATCTCTGTGCAGGAGACTCTGCTATAGCTGCAACAAATAGAGGAAAACAAACTAATGAGGCATTAGGGCTAAACTTAGCTGCAATTAACACTTAATTACCACCCTGAAAACACTTGCTGTATTTTGTCAGGGCCTGGAAAGGTAAAACCAATTAGCTTAATCTTGTGTGGTAGAAACCTTAAACTGGCTCAGATGACTGTCATGGATGGGACCCTGGGAGTAGCTGGTGCTTCTGAGTCCACAGTGCCTGGAGCTGAGTGGCTGTGCAGGTGGGTTGGGAACAGAACAGCCCTGCTTAGGGCACCAGGTGCCTGGGGAAGAGAAGGGCTGTGTGGCAGGGATGCCTTGAGCAGTCACCTCCTCTGCCCTTGTGCCAATCCCCACTTTCTTAGCCTGTCTGACAGACTGTTCTCTGTGCCTGTAGCTTTGTTGTGCTGGTTGGTATCCTCCTGTAACAAAGCTGATGGCAGCTAAGGTTGCAGGCAAAGGTATGTGGGCTGCTGAACGGGGAGACAGAAGTACAGAAAGATCTGGAGAGAAGGCAGAGGGCACAGAGCCACTCATGATCACCTGTAAATCTTCCAAGTTACTTGTGCAGGTTCTTCAGTTGTTTGTTGTGGCTTTTTGTGTTGTGGCTTTTAGCCTCTGCTCCAGAGGACTGACTATAGTCTATTCATGTACTGCCTGTGTGAAGCTGCATGAGCATTTCTTAGCCTTCTGCTTTGGAGAAGAGCCAAAACTGACACCAGGCTCACTGCAAAAGGTATCAGAGCAAATCTGTGCATGCTCATGTGCATGCAGGACACAAAAACCTACTGTGCTCTCCTGGGAGCTGTAGGCTCTGTCCAATAGGTATTGGTGTAGGCAGCCCTGTATGGTTCTCCAGGAAAGCAGGGAATGTGTCTTAGAAAACACACTCTCAAGGAGCATATTTTGGGGTACATACATAGTCCTTTCGATATGGAGGAGAATGAGGAAGAGACACATACAGGAACATGAGGAAGTCTGTTTCTCTGAAGTCCTCCTCTCATCTTCCCATAAGCTTTGCTGTCTGCCTGCATGTTTGTCAGGATAGATATTGATTGGACCCACGACCACAGGATGGGACTATCTTCTACAGTACTGTTTCTCATGTGATCTAGTGAATGACACTGTGGTGATGATATTTCTTCATCAACCTTGGGTGAACTGACATGACCCAGCTGAGAACTAAAGAAAGGTTCACACCAGCAGTCTGAAGACTGCTGAAATATTTTAAGACACTAGAATTGTTTTCTTTCACAGCCCAGGGCTGTCATTAGCCGAGCACTTGGATGCTCTTCCAATGAGGCTGAAAGGAAAAGCCCTCCAGGAACAGCAGCAGAATCAACTGACATCCAACAACAGATCCTGGTGTGCAGCTACAGAGGTCTGCACCAGGGCAAGTGCTCCAACAGTTTGCACTTCTGCAGCTGACTCTGTTTCAGCTGCAGCAAACCAAATCATTTCATTATGGTGGGAGAGGCTGCAAAGACTAACCAAGAAACCCAGCAGCTGGGGGTTCAGCTTCTACCTTTTTTTTTTTGGTACTAATCACAACTCCAGCTCAGAATAACAGGAAGTTGGCAGGAAAACTTAAACCAGGATGGCTGATGGCAGTCACTCTGCCCTTTGCCAGCTGTCCACATGGTTTCTCTCATTCTGTTGCAAGAGCAGATAAATTTGACATCCATATTTGCTGCTGAACCATGCAATTTTCATCTTGGCATGGCTTTAAATTTAAGCTGCTGTTTGAAGCCACCCCAGCTATCAGACGGGGAGCTGCTGGAGGGCAGGAGACGCAGGTTCTGTGTGGCTGTTCCTGCTGCCTCTGCATCACAAGGTTGCATTGTAACTTCTGCTCATGCTGGTTCCAACTGATGTCATGTCACACTCCAACATTGCCAGCTGATATTTGGCAGTCAGTATGACTTTCAGTGTTGCTAGATTGCACTTGCTCCCTTGAATATCATGCGGAGAAACTGCAAGATATTGAGGCTCTGCTCCCACACCCTTAAGAGTGAGGCTGAAGTGAGAACCCAGTTCTCATGCCAAGGAGAACTTGGGCATTCTTGATGTATCCTGTGTCAAGGTTTAGAAATGTTCCTGCTTCTCTGGCACATTGGCCTCTGGGGAAAAACATTTCTCAATTAAAGTAAGCCTAAGAAATGTGGAGGTAAAAAGAAACAGATTAATCTGGATTCTTGCCTCCTGTTTTTCATCCTGGTGCTTGGATGGGTACAGCACCAGCTGGCTGTTCTCTTACGAAATGATTAAATAATCTGACATCTGTCTCCTTACTGAGTGTTAATACTTGTTTAGGTCCAAGCTAGACCTTCCAAACAGACCTGAAATTTCCAGGCTTTGTAGAATGTTATGTGGAAATTCCAGGGAAACTGATTCTGTGCCTTAGGGGTAATGAAATGGAGTGTTTTGGGGAACTGCTGGCAGCAGGCAGTCTGTGGGGATGACAGGCTTTGACACTTCCTCCCACCATGTCCTTGTGCAACTTGCTACTCAGAATCACAGTGGTTTGCTGGCACAGCTTGCCTGGCAGTGCTGAGCTGAGGGCAGCACTGCTCTAGGAGGGTAACAGCTGACTGCTTCTCCTCTGGTCAGTGGTAGCTCTGGAACCTGGAGATGGATGCAGGACATGTTGTGATGTGAACCCCTCACATAAAGCCATCCATTCCCTGGTCTCCCAGGGCAAGATTTCAAAAGCAACCTCAATGTTTTGTTTGTTACTAAATCCATCTTTACCACTAGGCCTGTACCTAGGAGCATCATTAGCAAAGCTTTCCTGTTACTGTGCAGTGCTGTGTGGGCTCCACAACACCTTTCCTCATAGATTCCATGAGAGAGCCTTCACCTGGCTAAGGGGAGAACTTTGTTATTTAGTTGTTCACTCACAGGCAAACAAGAGTTGTGTCTAGGGAAAGTGTGACCCTGCTAAATTGGAGCTGTTTGGTCCCTCGAGGAGGACTGTCACATCCTCACATTAGCTGCCACTTGACTTCTACAGGAAGAAGTATCCTTTATTGTACATAAACTCCCTAGGGTGCTGAGAAGGCTGAAGTGTCTGTGGATAAATCCACTTCAGCAGAAAGCCACCTCCACCAGGATACAGAATCTGAATGCAGGAGACTCTGCAGGTGCTGCCAGACACCCAGAGGTGGCTGGCCTGGGGCAGCAGCAGACAGCAGATACAGCATGGTTGGTGCTTCTCCCTGGGAGGTGAGGAACCCTGCCTGCACCCCACGCTTGGAGCCCAGAAATAGCAACTTGACATGCTTCTTATTCATGTAGCAAACTAATTTCACCACCTTTCCTGCCAGGGCAAGAGAAGGTAGAGGGATTAATATGAACTCTGACAATCATGTAATAACATGGCATCTGTATACAGCTGTGTGTTTTGCTGTCAGTCACTCCACTGGGAGGATTAGCAAATTTAGAAGTTGTCTAGCTCTGCATAATGGGAAGCTAAGAAGAACAGCTTCCCTGTCCTACCTACTGCATTTACATTTCCCCCAGTGGAAGCCTAGAACATGATGAGACAAGGTTTCCCAGTCTGTTATGAAATGGGAATCTAATGTGTGACTAATGAGGTATTGCTAGCAATTCTACAAGCATCCATTCAGCCAGGACTACGGATACAAGCTTTACCATGAAAGTGCATGTTAAACACTTACTGCAAAAGAGCAGACTGTGATTTCCGTAGACTAATGTTAAAACATGCCATTTGGGGCTCTCTGGGAGAGGTATCCTATAGCCTGTGTGCTCTGCACTCCCTGAAGTCTGCAAGCAGACTGCTTTGCTAATGCATGGAGGATACCACTGAACTCTTCTCAGGTTCGCTGGCATAATTCATATCAAACTAGCAAAAAGAGCTCCAGATGTAACACAGGACAGTGAAATGCTAAGGAGCAGACTCTGCAGCTGGAGTTGTTACTTATCTTACTACCATTTCTTTCTCCCCACACTCTTTAAGATCACATTTGAGTGCTAGGTAGCAAGGCTTTCTCCCTAGGGCAAACGCTTTCAATCACAGACTGGCAACCAGAATCAGACATGGTAGTAGGAAGGCAGTTTCAGAGCTTGTATCAATTTACTAATGAAAAACCAGAGTAACCTGCTCTGTCAGCACCTGGAAAATACAGAGCTGTGACTCCTCATCCTCCTCCCTGGTCGCTTCAGAAGTAATGAGTAACAACCTGCCTGTGCTGTGCTGCCCCATGCTCAGCTGGCTCTGTCACTGACTGCTTCAGTGATGGCTCAGGCTGCCTCCTCCCATGTTGCAGGGCACAGAGCAGCATAGGAAATGTTGTGCTGGGGCTTGTACTGTGTGACTTCTCCCTTCCGCTCCAGTAGAGAATTCCAGTGGCACACTGGAGCACACAAAGGATGAAAGCCTCTGCACAACGTGCCTCTGCCAACGCTTGGCAGGGCTGCAGGACCCTTCTCACTGTTGCAGTGCAAAGAGGCACTACTACTCACAGTAAGATAGCAGCAAAATATTAGTTTCCACCAATACCTTCTTTCCAGTGTTTCGTCCCAGTTGCAATTGGTGCTGCTGAAAGTCCATGGGAAAAAACTCTAGTATGGACAGGGCCTCTGCATGCAAATGAATGCTACATAAATAACCCCCATCTTCCTAGGTTGTGTACACTATGCACTAGATTTCTCTTCAAAGACCTCCCAGTTCATTCTTTATGCTCTAATTAAGGATCAGTGCCAATTAACTATCTTCAATAGAGGAGCATCTTCCGCTCAGCAGCCAGGAAGTGTCTGAATAAGATCCTGCTGTACAATGCATGCATGAAAAGGGAAGCCCTCCCTTTTTGGAAAGGGCTTCCAAGATTAAAAACCCAGTATAGAATACAGGATGCCTACTTTAAAAATATTGTGTGTTAACTGATGGCACCCATGAATGCAGAGTGGCTTTTTACATGCTTCGTGTAACACTCGAGCACGCTATCGCACTGCCAAGACTCTGAGCTAGACAGCATCATGGCAACAGCAACGTGTGAAAACAGAGTGCAACACTTTCTAACAACTGATATTAAAATACTGTCTGTTTTTTCTTGTAAGGGTGTTATCCAGTCAAAGATCAGCAGAAGTGCAGCATCGAATTGGCTGATAAGTATTGATTCAGATCAGGAATTGCTAATAGTTACGCTAGCACTAAACTGCCTCAGCAGTCCTCACCTATAGCCTTTGCTTCCTGTAGATGTTCACCTGTTCCATAAATAACCAGGCAATTTAGATTGCTGCTGCACTGTGTTCTGAGCAAGAGCTGTGCTAATAGTCTGAGCAGAGAAAGGCAGGGGAATGTCATTTCTGAGCTTGGCTGCAGATGAATACATCAGCTCCCCAGCCAGTTACAGGCTAAGTTTAAAAAGCGCTATTCTAAATGAAAATTAGCTGGTGAAATACAGTGGGGGGTGGGGGGAGAAAAGTAGGATAATCCCCTCAAAGCTTTAAATGGAAGACTCTCAAACCTGCTTCAGCTGATGTGAGACATATGAAGAGCCTCAGAATTAAGACCCCTGCAAAACTTCAGCCAGGCACAACAGCTGCATTGCCTTTTGGGGTAGATACACTTGAACTGCTTATGCATGAAGCAGATGCAAGCTAGCCACCCTGCTAATCACAGCTAAATCTGGTGGCCATTCACAGGCTGTTCTGAAGAATAAAGGGCTAGAAGAGGAAGAGCAGAGACTTGATGAGAAACAGGAACTGTAAAACTATAGTGGCGGATGGGGGAAAGCAGCAAATTATTCCATGAGCAGCGGAATCCACAAAGTCTAGTCTGATAGGATTTACATACAAAACATCTGCCAGGACACTGGTATTTCAGTATATAATAGCATAGTATATTTGCAGCTGAGTTTGAGTGCTTTTGTGGAGCAGATTGTGTACATCTCATTTTTCACGCAGGCAAAAATTCAAAGAGGGTAACTAGATCTCTTAGGTTCAAAGAGAATCCCCTTACCTGCTCAGTGGAGACCAGAGCTTTATGTTTGAGTTTTGCTAACTGATCCCTTTTTAAAGAGCAGGGGATGGGTCCTTCCTAATGAGCCTTGGCAATTTCTGGTGAAGCTTGTTACAGCCCTGTGCTAAGATTTGAACTCCACATGGGAAGGGGAAGGGGGAAGTGCAGCACAGCACCTGGCAAACAAGTCACTCCAGTGAATGTAACCTTTTATTCCCTGTGGGGTTTAGCTCTTTTGAACTTACCCGAATCCTTCTCATGGCTGCCACAATCTCCACGCGGCTGTTGGGCCTGGGTACATCCAAGCTACCAATGTACTGAAAGACAGAACAGTGAGATGTTTGTAAAGTGCTGCACAAGTTCATGGTGTGGGCAGCTTCAAAGCAAATAACATCTCATTAATGTAGTCCCTGCCTGATCAGACTCTTTTGACCCAGGACACAATAGAAATACCTGTTGTGGATAATATTATCAAAGTCAGGGAGAAGGGGCTGCTAGTGACAGGACAAGAGGGCATGGTCTGAAGCTGTGCCAGGGAAGGTCTAGGTTGGATATTAGGCAGCACTTCCTCAAGGAAAGATGATTAGGCACTGGCATGGACTGCCCAGAGAGGTGGTAGAGTCACCATCTCTGGAGGTCTTTAAGAATTGGATGTGGCACTTGGTGGCATGGTTTAGTTGATGTCTTGGTTATAGCCTGGACTTGATCTTGGAGGTCTTTTCCAGCCTTGGTGATTCTGTGAGAAGTTCACTGATCATACATCTAAGATGAGCCTCTGACTTCAGATTCTGGATGTTCCTTTACCAGTGCTTTGCAGGGCAGTATCTGTTGCTTATCAAGTCATGATCCTATTGGTCTGAAAATGGGAATGTCCATCCTTTGTCATTCCTTGCTACACCTGCTTTTGAAGGACTGAGAGCTAAAAGCATGTAAGACTTGGAAAGTTTCCAGGATGTACAACTACCTTTGCTGGACAAGGCTCAATCATGGTTTAAATTTTCAGTCTGGACCATCTTCCTTCTGGATGCTACTGTCCCTGTTTGGTTGGACCAGCTCAGCTGTCTGCAGAATCCCAGTAAACTCACTCAAATCTGCACCCCGCTGGTTTTATCTCAGCTTATGGGGGCTGCAGCTCTAAATAAGCTGCCTGGCTGAGCTGTGATAGTGGCTGCCTGTGGCACTGGGTGTTTGTGTTTCAGTGTGAGTATCAAAGAGTAAGTTCTAGCAGGGCCCATTACTCAGGGCTGGGATGCATGCAGGCAGTCAGCAGGTTCTCTGCACCTCCACCTCTACCTCTTCACTACATCCACAGCTTTCTGTCAGCCAGCTGCCACGCTCCTGTGTGCAGTGTCAGAGTGCTGCTGATGCTGCATGGGTTGTGAAGGAAGACCTGCAGGCAGAGAGCTTCCCGCTGCTTCTGTGTGCTCTTCCTTGTGCTCTTATGCTGGGCTGTAACACTTGTGTGCCAAAGCAGGCTCCAGTCGTGCACCTGTTGGGCAGCACAGTGGTACCTGTGACAGCACAGGTGCATGGGAGTGCTGCGTGCTCCGCTGCCAAGTGGAGGAGACAAAGAGCTGCCAGCTTGGCCTTGGGAATGAGGAAAACTTGAGTGCCCTGCACGTTCACCTTGTATGTGGAGCAAAGGCCCATTAACGTTGTGAAGTGGTATGGCTCACAGCTCTGAGGAAAGACTTGGATGTCAAAGGCGTGTTGGTGATGACAAGAAAAATGCCATCTGAGTGAGAGGGTGAGCAGCCTGATGAGAAATGCCAGCATCCTGCCAGCATGGGCTGGTGCCAGGTGTCCTGCAGCTCAGGCAGCCAAGAGCAGAACGTAGGACTCAGCACATGGGGTCAGCTTCCTACCTCAGTGTGACACAGCCCATCTCTGCATGGCTGTCACAGGCAGGTTAGTGGGTGGGTAGAGGACAGTTTACAAAGCTTGGTCACCTTCAAGAGTGTTTGGCTCATTAATTGTGTTTGGTTTTGAGTGTGTGGTTTCAAGTTGTTAAGTGGTATAGGGTTTTCGGATGTTTCAATTCCTGTGGAGAGGGGAGAAGAGTCAGGAAGCTTCTGCAAACATTTGGGGTGATAATATATGAACAGAGACAAAATACTTCCCCAAGAAAAGCTCCACAGCTATCACTGTTACTGACATAGTTCTTGTTTTATTTCTCTACCCTACCACTTACAGCTTGCAATGTATTTTTTTATCTTGAAAAACTTTCACTGAATAGGCTTTCAGAAATGAGTTCTCCTGGCTCACTATTTACTGCTCTTTCTCCTGCCTTGAAATAAACACTGCAATCTGAAAGGTCACTTGGCTTTTCTGATGCTTCTGTAAATGCCTTTGCAAAATGGCATTTTTAAGAGCAGTTAAGTTCAGCTATAGCCTTTGGTAAACCACAGAAGAGTCAAACCACTCAGACCATGAAAGCTTGAAGGCAGCAAGGAAGAGAGCAGCAGAGCCAGGATCTCCCTATGTGCTGCTGGTGAGGGCATATCTGTACTGCTCCAATCTATGGTCTCTGGGTTGCAGGCATTTCCTTCCCTGCTCCGTGGTGGTTGTCAGTAGTCACAGGTAATCCAGAATAATTCAGTGCAGCCAGCTGGCCTTTTGTCTGTGAACAACAGATCTGCAGTGGGGAACAGGCCGTTCTACAAAGCAACGTTAACGGGAGGGGACGAGAGCTGGTGACTGAGCCAGGAGAAACTCCCCCAAGCTCCCTGCTTTGGCCTTGCTGCAGCTTGGAGAGTCATGCTCTTGGGCAGAGCCCTGCCAGCTCACTAAGCTCTCCACAAACAGCCATCTTTCCAAAAGCAGCTCCCAAGCAACTGACCTCCTGAAGTTTGTCCCTGAAGATTACAGGGCAAGAAAGACAGTTTGGTATGTGGAGATTAGAGACTAAATGTGGTCAACAGGATCGCCTGGTGCAGGACACCTGGCAGCCACTTACAGCCTTGTCATTGTCAGAGTTGCAGCTGTCTGACGTGCCCACAATGAGTGTCTTAATTGGAAGAGACAGGTTTCAGAGCAAAATACAACAAGCATGTTACTAAGGTAATGCAAAAACCCCCATCTCAACAGCATGTTAGCCACTCTGAATAGCTCTGGATGCCTGAAGCTGTCAGTCTGAAGGAGCCCATTTCACTCAGTTAAAGGTACAGTTGCTTCACATCTTTTAAAAATCAAAACAAGGACTTCTCTTCTCCTCAGCAGAATCTGTGTCATAGCAAATGTTAATTTAAAATGAGAAATAAAAAATTTGTTTTTTCCTCCCTATGGAGGACAGAGATTTTTAAAGCACATGATGAACTGTCTATTCAGATTCATCCTGTATCCTGCTTAGACTTTCCAGCCCTTTTAGCAGGAAAACCAAAAGGAACCAAACCCACGTTTCAAAGCTTTATTTCAATATATATGCCCCTTCCTGCCAGCTCAGGAGACAGCAGGCATGAATTCCATTTCTAATCCATGTTAGGCCACCTGCAAAGAAGAGAAGGGAACTCTAGAGTTGCTCTAGCAAAATGCAATTCTTCTTGTCAGCTGAATTATAAACCCATTCCCTGCACTGTCTACAGAATGTCAATTGCAGTGGAGTCACTTTCTGAGAGCAACGCCAGACTTCCCTCATGATCAATATTAGATTTCTGACAATATCAGTGCTCCTCTCTGATACCTGAAGACTGCCTGCATTTAGATGAGGACCTTGGCTGCCCAGCTTTTCATGCAGCGAACAGGTCAGATGGAATAAGGCGCTCAGATGGCTTTAAGCAGCACATAACAGACTGGTTTCCAGGGGAATAGAGCTGTTACCTCGCTGCAGCAGGAACCCAGTCCTGCCTGGTGGGGAACAGGACAAGCACCAGATTGAGCAAGGATGTGTGCCTGGCACAGGCAGCACCCAGTGCAATGTCAAGAGGGGTCTTTCCAGATCAGTTCCCAAATAATGCACAGAAGGCAGCTTCTAAGGATTAAAGAGATGAAAAAACACTGGGAAAAGAGCAAGAACCTGTTTGATCGCTATGATTAAATGTAAGGCTTTTGTAATTTATTGGTGCTTTCTTTAGACTGCCTTAAATCTAGCACGCAGGTGCATGGTCCAGGGGCATTGCCAGAGATGAAGAAATACCCCACTGGCAGGGCTGGAAGGGGCCACAGCAAGCGCCGGCCTTGAGCTCCCGGTGCGATTGGTCCCATGGTGCCACTGTCGCCGTGGCCAGCACATGCCGCACCGGTGGCAGCTGTGCCCAGGGTCGGTCTGCAACAGGCGAGGGCCACACGGGGAAGCCTCTGCCAAAGACCCCGTAGTCGGGAAGGGGCGAGGGGCTCTGACGGCGCGGTGGAGGGGGCTCCCGCTGCACCCTCCGATCGAGGGTCCTGCCGGTCCCGTTGCCCCCCGTGGCTGGGGACGCGGCCGGGGCTCACCTTGGCCTGGAAGTGGATGCCGTGCTGGAAGGCCTCCTCGTTGTGCAGCGGGACGCGGGAGTCGCAGCCATCGTCCACCAGGTTGTACCGGTTCTTCACCGGCATGGCGGCGGGCAGGCGGCCGCCTCA